>CABHPH010147199.1:0-29748 GCA_902168325.1 Peromyscus nudipes | reverse complement strand
GTATTTTGTTTTGATAGTTCTAGCCAGTTAATACAGCATATATGTGAATAAATTGGAACTGATACAAACTGGTATATACTGATGGTAAAAATGTAAAATGGAATAGCTATTTTGCAAGACACTGTAGTCATTACTAGTACAGTTACGGAGTTACCAGATGACTCAGCATTTGCACACTTATGTATATACACAAAAAAGGCAATACAAGCCCCCACAAAAGCTGAATAGTCATAGCAGTATTATGAACAAAAAGTGATGATGGTTCACACACCCATCAACTAGTACATGGATAATAAAATATGTCTACATGGTGGAATATTGTTCAATAATAGCAAGGACTGAAATACTGATGTGCTACAACATGGATGAACCTCAAGGACATTGTGCTAAGTCATTCAGTAAGAATCACATATTGTATAATACTACTTATAAGAAGGCTCAAAATAGACCCAACTATAGAAACAAAGATTAGCGGTTGTTTAAGACCAGAAAAGGGGGAACTGGGAAGGATTAAGACTAGAATATGGGGGTGGAAGGTTGGTTTTTTTGTTTGGTTTGCTTTGTTTGTTTTTTTTTTTTTTGTCTTTGTTTTTTTTTAATTTATTTTATTTTATTTTACATTGCTTTGGTTTTTGCTTTCTGAAGGGAAATGATGAATTAATTGTTCTAAGACTGACTGTGGTGATAGTTGCACAACTCAAAATATACTAAAATTTGTTTAATTAAGTATTTCACTGGAAAAACTGTATTGTTTTAAGCAAAATTAACAGTTAGATTCTCTGGACAAGAGTCAAGGTCTGGACCAAAGAATTTACAGAAGAAAACCCCAGAGAGGTAAACCTTGGAGAAAGTTTTTAACCTTGCTGCAGTGCTAACTGGACAATATAAGGAAGACCATTGATGAAGCTAAGAAAAATGGATAAACACATACTGATACAATTATTTAGCAGAATAACCATTTTTGAGACTGCTGTAGCAAAGTACAAGATCTATGAAATTACTCACCTGATCTATATTTGGGAATACACCTACTCAAAATAATCCAAATGAAAAAAATCTATTTTCACACAATGCTTAGAGCAGCACTATTCATAATGCAAAACAAGCTAAAACTGGAAACAATCTGCATATCTAATAATTGAGAAGATGTGTATTAAAGTAGCTGGCATGGACTACATTTATTAATGAAGAAATATACATAAAATAATAAACATGTAAAAATTGGTTTGGGCAGTGCGGTGGTGGCACACTCCTTTAATCCCAGCACTTGGGAGGTGGAGGCAGGTGGATCTTTGTGAGTTCAAGGCCAGCCTGGTCTACAGAGCGAGATCCAGGACAGCCAGGGCTACACAGAGAAACCTGGTCTCAAAAAACAAAAACAAAAAACAAAAAAAATTAGTTTGGAAATGTAGACGAGTGTACACTTTCATATAATGAGGGGAAATTTTAGTAACATGATAGCAGTATTCCTCTTATGGGCAAAAACTATCTTTGGGAAAATCCCTTGTTAAGCCATTTGGGGAGTAAAATGAGACTACGTCAGTATGGTTATGGGAAATCCTAGCAATATATGAAAAACTTACCTGCATGAAAACTTTAGAGAAGAGTTACCTTTGTTCCAGTAAGAAGGGGATTGGAGACATGAGGACCATGAGGAGTCTGGGTATGTGTCGAGTGAGGGGCTCATGGGAAACCATTGGGGAGAGAATGGGGAACTGGAAGTTAAAGTTATCTCCCTTAGCCTTAAAACTTCAGTGAAGCTTTGTGTAAATGGATTTTCCTTTTGAAAACACAGAAGAAACTGAAGTTGAAGCCACTGGAACAAGAAAAAGACACCTCACATGGAAACAGGCTCAGGTAGAAAAGATGGACAGTAATCCTCGTTGGGGGTATGGTGCACCCTTGTAAGCCCATCATTTGGGAGGTAGAGGCAGGAGTATCAAAAGTTCAGGGTCATTCTTGACTGCATAGTGAGTTTTGGGGTAGCATAGGCTTCATGAGACCCTGTCCTCCCCCAACAAAAAAGAGAATGCTCCCATTAATTGTTAGTAATTGGGGGTTGGAGAGATGGCTCAGCATTTAAAAGTGTACCCACATCTGGCAGCTCACAACTACCTCTAACTCGAGCTCCAGGGCATCTGATGGCTTTTTCTGGCCTCCTCAGACACCCATATACATGTAGCATATATACATAGACCTAAATAAAAATAAGCCTTTTTTAAATAAAAAGTAATGGTAATCATGGAAAAGGATGTCGATACCCAGGTTGGATATTTGGGGTGAGTTTGGTTAGACTGCACGATGAGATGTTGTAGCTGAAACTCACATTACATGAAGATAAGAAAATGGCATAATATAGATGTCTTTTAAGATCACCAGTCTTAAATACATGACTTTAACATCTTATTTGTTTTGGGTGATATTGATCTCCATCCACTGACTAACAACACAGGAATAAATCCACAAAACTCAAAATCCAGTGTAAGTAATGAGTCCAAGTGCACCCTAGATAAAGACAGAGAGAACGGAAGTGAAGATGTGAGATGAAAAAGTTCATTCCCACCCACCCACCCCCCCCCGTCTGAGAGAGGCTAGGACGGTCAAGTTTAATAGCCTCAGCACATTGTGTCCTCTGAAGAAGTGATACTAGAGCAAAAGCATCAACTGTTCAAGAAGGCTGGTCTGTGAGAAAAGTTCAAAAGAATAAGTGTGCAGATGGCACTGTTAGGGAGCATCTTTAAGTTCTTAATCACCAACCTCCAGAAGTCATGACTTCACTGACTCGGCCAGAGGAAGGTCACTAACCAGTCCTGATTTACAGATGGCAGGTTGGTGGCACAGGGCCTGGGAGTGATTTTCCCAAGGTTAGAAAGCAAGCCAGAGGGTGAGCTGAAAATAGCCTCGGAGATCACACTCCCATGCAGGCTATACGATAACTTGTGTACTGTCAGCAAAGAATTGAGGGGTGAATGTCCTGGAGAGGTTAGCACATTTCTATGGCCGAAGAAGACTTGCTCAACAGTCACAAATGCTGCTTGGCATCAACAAACTGCCTGCCTAATAAAATTTTTATTAACTGTAGTGTCCTGGACATATAAATACAAGTCTCAGAAAAACAAAATTCTCTTCGATTAAAAAGAAGAATTCAAGTACAGCCTCACTACATAAAGCCATACTTCTGTAAGGCTTAAAACCCCACAGATAGTAACTATTCAATTCTGTTTTAACAGCAAGCTTCTAGGACCTTGCAGGTGTGTCTAAATACTTTTGTAAATGCAGACTTTTCTAGACTCTTGAGCCCTCAACTGTAACTTTCTGTAAGTTTCTTTACTGAACTTATAGACCTGGAAAATTGAATGACAGTCCAAAAGATTTCACAAGACAGGCACTAAATTGACTTCTTGAGGTACCCAAGCCATGGAGATAGAACATCTAGCTCTTATGTTCATACCTGGTGATGTTTTAGGAAAATAACAAAAGCTGAGCCCACTGAGAGGCAGATGTTCTCTGGAATAGTTTCCTATATTGCAGTGATTTTTGTCAACAGAGAGCTTAAAATCTGTATTTTCAGGAGTGATGCTAATACCATTCTTACTTTCCATAGAGGATTCTTTTTGATGGTGGCTGTTTAAGGTGGGATAATACTTCCTGGCCAGCCTTAAGTGGGAATATTAGCCTAGACTCTGGACTCTGGACTGCCTATTCCCTCCCCTTTATCTAAAGGGCCACTGTTACTGATTCTGCCCAGGTTTTTACAATTGTATTTTCTGCAAGGTCCCAGACAGAAAAAAAAAATTAAGTGTACAGTAGAAGGAAGTGATGTACCCATTAGCTGCTCAGGAGTTCTCACTTACCTAGCAGATACCAAGCCTTTCCACAGCATAGCATGGTATCTGAAGAGCAGGACCCAGCTACTTGGACAAAACATGTATTAAAAGCATCCAAGCTACTAAGTTTTTTCTCCCAGGGTGTTGTGGAGTAATTTTTAGACAACAATAACTGCTACAAAGGGGTAAAATACACCTTGCAGAATTACTGTGGGGTTTAGGATGCACATGAAGATCAGAGAGACACTGTACATCAGAGGTTCTCAACGTGTGGGGTCACAAACCCTCAACAAATCTCCAGCTGAAAAAAATATTTACATTCAGTTCATAACAGTAGCAAAGTTACAGTTATGAAGTAGCAATAAAATAATTCACCACAACATGAGGAACTATACTAAAGAGTCCCAGCATTAGGAGGTTGAGAACCAGTGCTGTAGACCAGGGCGGGGTGTTTACAGGGTAGATAAGCTTATGTTATGGCTCAGAATCTGGCAGAAATGCTACTGTAAAGAAAAAACTTTTAGTTCTTAACCCCAGAGGAGTACCAGAGATGGAGGCATGAGGAGAAGGTGTCATGTTCTTCACTCAGCCCCCTCAGACGGTCTAACTCTGACAGAAAGGAGCTTGTCAGAAAGAAAGAAGAAGAAGAAAAAAAACCTTAAATGTTAGCTTTGTGAAACTGTGAACAAGAAATGTTGATTGAGGGCCCAGGTTACAAAGCCTGACAAGAAGGTGAAAACAGACTTGTTCTCTCACTTTGGCTAAGATTAAAGTGTAACTATGGCTGTGTTTGTGGTCAGAGACCAAGAAAGAGGCCTCAGAGGAAGGGGCTTAAGTTGAGTTGATTCCCTGCAGCTTCTAAGAGGGAAGGGCAAGGGCAAATATCACTATCAGCCACGCAGTTCTGACAGTTAAGGAAAGGTAGGCATTCTAAGGGCAAAGCACAGAGGAGAACCAGAACAGTGGGGCCTGCAAGATGGCTCAGTGGGGAAAGGAGTTTGCATCCAAGCCTGACAACCTGAGTTTGATCCCCAGGACCAGCACCTTGAAAAGAGAAGACTGACTTCCACAAGTTATCATCTGACTTCCACAATCAATCTCTCTCTCTCTCTCTCTCTCTCTCTCTCTCTCTCTCTCTCTCTCTGTCTCTCTCTCTCTCTCTGTCTCTCTCTTTCTCTCTCTCTCTGTCTGTCTCTCTCTCTGTCTCTCTCTCTCTCTCTCTCTCCCCCCCCACCCCCGTCCCTCCTGCCCCCCCTCATACACACACACACACACACACACACACACACACACATACACTAGAGAGAGAAAGAGGGAGGAAGGGAGGGAGGGAGGGAGGGAGGGGGAGGAGAGACAGACAGAGACAGAGAAAATGAATAAATTAAATTAAAATCCAGTAAAACTGTAGTGGGCAGCCATTCCAGCTTTGATCTGGAAGTTCCAACTCCCTTGAGGCTTTTGGAACTGTCACACCTACAAGGCGGGCCTGAGAGAGGACCCTGAAGACCCGAGATCCGGATGCGCTGGCTCTCTTGGTTCCTGGACCCAGGACGCTGAAGGTAGCCGGAGCAGAGTTCTCCAGAGAACACTGCCGGACTGTGCCACACCTTTCCCAGACCCTGCAACCTATCCCTTCACTTGTAAGTTACCACAAAATAAACCTCCCTTTTAACTACGGGGAGTAGCCCTAATAATTTCACCAATATAAAACTATTTTAAAAGATTTAGGACCATGAAAAAAGTCATTTTCTTCAGGAAAAGCAAGTGGTCTTATGTTAGGTAGAAAAAAGCATACAAATTGGTTAATTCTTCCAGGTCTGATTCAGTTCCCAGAACAATTATTCTCAAAATTCTTAGTGTTAGTTTCTTTTCTTTGCCTTTAAAAATCAAGCTGAGGTTATAGCTTACTTAGTAGACTATGAAGGCCTGGGCCCAGTCTCCAGCACTCCACAAGCAGAGTGTGGTGGCGTAGCCTCATGCTCCTAGCCCTTGGGCAGTAGAGGCAGGAGAATCAGAGACTCAAAGTCATCCTTGGCTACATACTCAGTTCAAAGTCAGCTTGGGCTCTATGAGACCCTGTCTAAAGCAAAAATTGCTACCTCCAAGAGCTTTGTTTACGGAGATAATGTCTTTCAAATATTTTCCACATTCAAAATTTAAACACCAAAAACTCAAACATTTAGTCTTCATTTATCTAAAATAACAAAAATCCATCCATTAAATATTAGCATGAACAACACGTCTTATAAAAAAGACTGTAGCTTTAAAAACACAACAAAACTACATGAAAAGAATGATTCTTTTACACTGTAAAAAAACACCTCTTCCATGTCCAACTTCATTAAAAAGTAGCTGGATTTTCATGCTAGCCTCTGTATCATTCTGTTTTCAGTATCACTAAAAAGCTTTACTATACACTTAGGAGAAAGCGAGAGTGAAAGGCTAATTAGGCCTTTGTATTGTGAATTTATTTACCTCTCAGACTACAGGAAAGAGCCTTGTGGGACCCCAGGGTCCCCAGATCACACTCTGGACATTGCTGCTAACCGGAAGCCAGCCGTTGGTATCACCAAGGGAGAAGCCAGAGTGTACAGGCATCCTGCGGGCTTAGTAGTGGTGTGTTGTGTCTTGTGTGTTCTCCTAAGCACGTCACAAACACGGCAAGCAAAGCCTGTCTTTCCAACTTCGCACAGCAAGTCAGCAGCCTGGCTCCAAAGCCTGGCAGATGACCATTCTGCCTTCCTGCCTCCCTAAGAGACAAAAGCCTGCAGTACACTCAACAAAGGCCCAAGTCATCATGCTGGCCCGCCCCTTCTCCATCTTCTCCCTGCCTTTTCAGATTTCAATGCTCTTTTCTCTCCCTCCTGGTTTCTGAACTCATGTTTCTTTTCACTCTGCAGGGAGTCCTTGTCTACTCTCTGTTGTCCATTATTCCCAGCACTCCATAGAAACTGCTCTCTCCAGAGGCACCGGGGGCCTTACAATGATGGGATTCAATGGCACTTTGCAGTTCCCATCCTCCTTGCCCTTTGAGAAAGGGAATATTGACTACTGTCATTTTTATTAACAATTCTCCCCTTGCTTGGCTTATTCTGATACCGAATACTTCTGGTAGTTGTTTTTTCCACCTTTGAGATATCTTTTCAGAAAAGCCTTTACCGGGCTCCTCTCCCTTGGCCTGTCTGCTGGTTTCTGGTCCTAGGCCATTCCTGTCTTTCATTCTATGTCTTCTTCCATAATCACACCATTCCTATGCATGACTTTAATTATTGGATACATACTACTGACATAAAAAAAATGCTATTTATAGACCAATCAGTTCTGTCAGGTGTGTTTAGCTGACCTAGTCATTTCCTTGATACCCTAAAGATCAAATTACTTATCATCCAATTGTGTAGAAAATTATGAAAAGAAGAACAAATGAGTCCAGAAATATCACAACTCAGAGATAATCCATTACTGCTTCTTCCCATGCTTTTCTCTTTGATTACACAAGTACACATGCACACAGATGGAATTGCTATACATGATGTTCATGTTTGAAAAGATGTCTTAGGCACTTTGCTTGCTAATATATCTAGACTATTATTTGTGTGCATGTTATACACATGTGTATGTATCCATGTACATGTGTCTCTGTGTGTCTTTGCATGTATATATAGAGAAACAAGAGGACAACATACATATATATATGTATGTATGTATGTATGTATGTATTTACACATACAGCTTGGATGGATGGCCAATGAACTCAAGGGATCCACCTGTCTCCACCTCCCTGGTACACGGTTAACAGGCTGTGCCACCATGCCTCTCTTTTTTTTATTGAGTTGGGGCTTAAACTCAGGTCCTTACGCTTGCATGGCAAGCACCTTACTAAGCTAATGTCTCATCCCCAGAAAGGACAATTCTTTTTTTCTTTTGTTTGAGATCTTTGTTTTTCTTTCTTTGGGGAGTGTGTATGCATGTGGGGGCCAGATGTCACTGTCAGACATCTTCCTTCATTGCTCTCCACCCCACCACCCACTACCCCCACCGAGACAGGGTCTCTCTGTGTATTTCTGGCTGTCCTAGAACTCACTCTGTAGACTAGACTGGCCTCAAACCCACAGAGATCCTCCTGCCTCTGCTTCCCGAGTGGGGGGCTCAAAGGTGTGCGCCACCACATTCGGCTTCCGCCTTCTTTTGAGACAGTCTCTCACTGAACACAGTGCTCACTGTGTTGGCTAGGCCGGCTGGTCAGTGAACTCCAGGATCTGCTTGCCTCTACGTAGCCCTGTGTGCTAGGGTTACAAAGTGAGCTGCGACCATTCCTGGCTTTTGTTTTGATGTTGGGGATCCAAATCCAGGTCCAGCACTTTATCGACTGAGCCATCTCCCTGGACCCAGGGAAGAAGATTTGACTTTTTCTAAAGGGAGGAGGTAGATGCAGAACCCCAGCAGGTAGTCCAGGCTGACTTTGAACTGACTATACCCCTGTCTAAGCCTTCCAAGGCCTGGGCTAGGCATGTGCCGCCTAGCCCCACTTCTTCAGAAATAAGATATAGATCATTCCAAACCATTCTATAAGGACAACAGCTAACCATATTGGGGGAAATTCACTGAATACCACATCAGTTTCTTTAAAAAAAAATGGATAAATTACAGACTATTTTTATACTTAACTGTAAAAAAATAAAACTGATATTAGAAGAAAATGCAGTGAAAGTAGCCGATGAGAGGGAGTCATTTTTTAATAGTAAAACAAGTCATAAATCATAAAACATAAGGAATCCAGACAGATTGGTGGTACATTCCTACAAGCCCAGCAACTTTGAGGCCAAAGCAGGAGAATCACTTGATTCCTCAAGTTTGAAATCAACTTGGACAACATAAAGTGACTGCCCCCATCACTGCACACACATAGACAGACACACCCACAAAGACACACATAAAGACACCCCACACCCACATACACACAAAGATACATAGACACACACACACACACACACACACACACACACACCCCACATAAATAAAAGGGAAACAAATAAACTTGTTCTATGTAAGAATTTTTAAAGCTTCTGTGTGGGGTTGGAGATGTAGCTCCTAACCCTGCTGTGGTAGGAGCACAGAATAAGAATGGCCTGGCCAGGCATGGTAGCACATGCATTTAATCCCAGTACTTGAATAGCAGAGGCAGGTGGATCTCTGTGAGTTCAAGGCTAGCCTGATCTACATAGTGAGTTCCAGGACAGCCAGGGCTATGTAGAAACTCTGTCTAAAAAATAAACAAAAAAGAGAATGGCCCCCTAGGCTAATATACTTAAATGTTTGGTTCACAGTTGGAACTATTTGTGGAAAGATTAGGGTGTGTGGCCTTGTTGGAGGAAGTGTGTCACTGGAGGTGGGCATTGAGGTTTCAAAAGCCCATGCTAGGCCCATTCTCTCTCTTTGAGCCTCCAAGTTGCAGATAAGATGTAAGCTTTCAGTTACTGCATCAGCACCACATTTGCCTGCCTGCTGCCATGCTCCGCACCATGATGGTCATAGACTCACCCTCTGAAACTGTAAGCAAGTCTCCAATTAAATGCTTTCTTTTATAAGTTGTCTTGGTCACAGCATCTCATCACAGCAATAAAAAAGTAATTTAGATGCCTAAAAAAAATTGTACAGGAAATGTAGATTAATGGCAGGGTGCTTGCCTAATGCTTCAGAAAGTCTAAAGAAAATCTCTCTTAGGTCCTATGTGAGGGAAGTCAGAAAGAAAAACAAGAGATTGATACATAACATTCTGTGTAATGGTTCCTTTGGGAAAGTAAGGTGATTCACTCATGTCACTTCTAAAAATTATACTAAAGAACGAACACACACAAAAAAAGAACGAACACTACGCACTTTTACATATTGTTTAAGTTTTAAAATACATTTATCTATTTACCTGGGGAGGAGTGGTCATGTGTTTGCCACCATGCTCATGTGAAAGTCAGAGAAGAGCTTGTGGGATTCAATCCTCTCCTGCTACCATGCGGGTCCCAGGGACAGAATCTGGATCATCAGGCTTGATGGTGAGCACCTCTACCCTTTACCCATCTCTCTGTGCCAGCGCATTTTTTGAGGATATATTTGCAAAGATAACAACCCCTGTATTTTCATGTAAGAAGTAACACAAAAGTTAATAAGGAATTGATTTTTTAAAGTTATGATGTACAGTCCATCAAATACATACATTTGGTGGTCTGCAGATGGCTTAGTCAGTGAAGTGCTTGCTACACACACATGAAGACCAGAGTTCAAATCCCCATCACCCACATAAAAAGCCAGGTGTGGTGATGCCAACCTATAGTTGGATAGGCAGAGACCAGAGGATTCCTGGAACTTGCTGGCCAGCCATTCTAGCCAGTTGGTATGCTCCAGGTACTGCAAGACATCCTGTATCAAAAAAATAAATGAGGAGGACCAGAGAGATGGTTCAACTGTAAAGAGCACTGGCTGCTCTTCCAGAAGACCTGGTTTAAGTTCCCAGCACCCACATGGTGACTCACCACCACTCCAGTTCCAATGAATCTGATACTCTCTTCTGGCTTCTGTAGATACCAGGCACCCACATGATATAACTACATACCTGCAGGCGAAACGGCCATACACATAAGAAAAAAAATCTAAAAATAAAAAAGTAAGAGGAACAAAGAAAGACAAAATTGACATCTGGCCTACACACACACACACACACACACACACACACACACACACACACACACCCTATTGCCAATAAAACAGTTCTTTTAAACTTGAAAAACACATTGGGATAATATTTTCATCACCAATGATGGATTTCTGTGTAGGCCAACAGTTAGAACATCTTCTCTTAGTACTCACCTCAGTCGAGTACTGCTCTCCCTCCCCTACCTCATCTTGTTCTCAGAGCCTTTGGTCATCAGCTCCAGGATGGGTAAGGAGAGCAAGATAATTCTCCCCATTTTTTCAGATGAAATATCTAAAAGCTACAAAAAAGGAATGAGGGACCATACCACATGACCACACTGCAAGTTAATGTGTGAATATTCATGCTATAACTTAGAAACTTAAAGAAAAACAACAACAACAACAACAACAACAACAACAAAACACTGTCTGGCTATGCACACAGGCTAGACTCACAATGATGATTCTCCTGTATCAGCACGCCTGGTTCGGAACTCAGGCCCTCAAAACATTCATGAACTGTTCAATCCAAAGGTGTATTTTATAAGGCAGGTGTGGTGGTACATGCCTTTGATTCCAGCGCTCAGGAGGCATTGGCAGACAGACATCTGAGAGTTCAAGGATCACCGGGTCTACATAGCAAGTTCCAGGCCACCCAAGGCTACATAATGAGACTCTGACCCAAAAAATTAATATATATCTCTATATATTAACTGTTGTATAACTAGCACTTTACTTTCCAGTATTAGGGAGTAAAGGACAATCATCATAACTGAGGGACTTGTACTAGAACACAGATTTATACAATGTGTGACTGTCATAGACTTAACATGTTCTATGAGCCACAAGAAATCACAGGTGCCGGGAGAACAGGAACTGCAGCCTTTCCTGGTGCAAAGATGGAAACACAGCAAAGCAAAAGCTCAAAAGCAATCAGCATGCTGCAAGGACTCCAGAACGTGACTCTGGACATGTGGTGAAGCAGCTTCTTCCATCCCTCTTTATGTGTGTGCTCTCTGTACCCCCCACCCAGAATCAGAAACCCCCTCTAACTCTTAGGTATATTTTCATCCTTTCCCTGAATTGTGTGCCCTTCAAGGACAAGAACCATGGCTCATTCGCCAGTGAGTCTCACAGCACAGGCCCAGCAGCTGTCATGGGAAAGGTAATCATAAGTGTTGAAGGAATCTGTACCAGGCTTTTTCTTTGAGGCCACCAGCCAGCCCCCAAATCCTGACACAGAGATTTAATATTAGTTATGAATGCTCAGTCTTACCTTATGCTCATTTCTGGCTATCTCTTTTTCTTTAACTTAAGTTAACCTGTTTCTCTTTGTCTATGTTTTGCCTTGGGCCTTTTTATCTTTCTTTCTGTATGTGCTACCCTATGTCTGCTGGCTGGTGGCTACTTGGCTGGCCCTGGGCATGTCCCTCTCTTTCTCCCTCATTCTCTCCTCTCTTCTTCCTCTTGTTCTTCTCAAGCCTGAAATTCTCCTCCTATTTATTCTCTCTGTCCGCCAGCCCTGCCTATCCCTCTTCTGCTTAGCTATTGGCCATTCAGCTTTTTATTAGACCAATCGGGTACCTCAGGCAAGGTGAAACAGCAGCACCTTTTTTCATAATTAAACAAATGGAGCATAAACAAATGTGACACATCCTTACATCATTAAACAAATGCAACAGAAACAAATGTAGCACACCTTTACACAGTAAAAGCAATATTCCACAGCATAAACAAATTAACACATCTTCACATAGTTAAATATTCCACAACAGGAAACGATTGTATGACAAAACACACATGTCTACTCACCCCAGATAGGAAACCCAGGACATACAAAAGTACAGATACCACCAAAGTCCAATTTGACAAACCAATGAGTTTTACTGGGGTTATTTTACAGGAATATGGGTGAAGGATTACTTACAGTACCAGAAATTACTCAAAACTGCATCACCAAACCCTACTCCAGCATGGGTTATAAGGGTCCAAGAAAATGTTGAAGGAAGACCCCAGACTCAAATAGTATGCAGGAACAAAGAGCATTTATTTCCTGTACAAAACGGTAATGACCCTGAGAGGCGCGTGCAGGCCTCTTTCAAGCATAGCTAGGGGAGTTTCAGGAACAGGTCATCTCAAACATAATCGGTTAAGCAAGCAGCAGTTACACTGGTATACTTTTAATTGACTGAGGTTCAATTTTACCATTTTTGGACATACTTGAGCAAGTTTGGGCAAATCCGGACATGACTCACAAGGGGGCGGGGGCTGCAGGATTTGTGCTTAAGACACTGTAGGGCTGACTCAGGCCTTATGCTCTCCCCCTCATTCCTGAATGTAAGTGTATTGTTGATAAATGGCCCTTTGTTGGGCCCCTCTTAGAGAACTGAAACCCAATTCAGTTATAAGAGCAGGAAAGCAGGAAAGTTTAAACCCTTCAGGTGACAGCTCACAAAAGCTGGGAACCTGGAGCACACTGCAAAAAGTCTGTTCAACAGACCGAAGAGTGTCCTTTCCAGGTGCCTCAGTTAGTCTAACTTTCCCAGCAGCTCAGTCCGGGTCTAGTCTTGGAGTCTTCTTTGAAGCTCAGCATCACTTCCTCTGAGAGGGACTCTCAGCGTTTATTGTTTACTCTGGCAGGGTGGGGCCTAGTGAATCTGGTCAGTTTCAGGGACTTCCTAAAGCTATTTTGAGTTGTTTACTTTTCTGCTTAAGGAACTTCCCTGTTGGAAGGAATGTTTCAGTCTCCAAACTGTTACACAATAGAAGAATTGAATGGCTAAGGCCGAGTGACTTTAGCCTGAGCCCTTGGAGACTCCCAGACCACTTTTCTTTTATACTTGACTTTTCCCTGAACTATCTAGTTGAGACTTATAATTATGTTATTTGTCAGAATATACGTCATATATTGTTGGCAGCAGACGCTGAACAGGCCTTGTGCATAGCTTCTTTGCTTGCCTAAGGTGCCCTTTTGTTTTTCCTCTTTTCCTGTGGTCAGTAAGTCACAGGATGTTTATGATATAGCTATTGCTGGAACATTGTTTCAAGAATCAGCTCTCTGCTGATTCGCTTGTGGTTTTCCTGTTTGGCTGAGCTGCTGGGATGTAGATGGGAACCTGAGGAACATACCCCGTCCCCATGGAGAGTAGGAAGTAGCAGGGTATATAAGGCTGATGGATAGTCAATAAAGGAGCTCTTTTTGGATGAAGAATCACGGTGTGTCCAGAGTGCTGCTTAACCTTGGCGTCCCTCGCCAGTTCTCGGTTCCCGGCTGTGCAGGTCGCAGCAATAAATGAGTAGATGCTGGGAAAATAACAAAGTATAGCTTTTGCCAGACCTGTTTGTTATCAAAATGTGGTGATATTTTATCTGTGTACCCCAATAATGCTTATCTGAGGACCAGAGGAAAAAGCCAGCCAGTATAGTAAACATAGAAGTCAGGCAATGGTAGCACACACCTTTTATCCTAGCATTCAGGAGGCAGGGATATGCCTGGATCTCTGTGAGTTCAAGCCCACCCTGGGGAAGAGAGCCAGGCATGGTGACACATGCCTTTAATCCCAGCACTAACCGTAAAGGTCTGGAGGTCTGTACAGACAGACAGAAAGTGATGTAGCTGGGTGGAGAGAGGAAATGAGATGGCAGAACAGAAAGGAATATAGGCATGGGTATACAGGAAGTAGGTCTCTTTGGAGACTGAGGTGTCGGTGAGGTGAGGTTGTCTGTGGCTTTTCTTTCTCTTTTTTAAAGATTTATTTATTATGTACACAGAAGAGGGCACCAGATCTCATTACAGATGGTTGTAAGCCACCATGTGGGTGCTGGGAATTGAACTCAGGACCTCTGGAAGAGCAGTCAGTGCTCTTAACCTCTGAGCCATCTCTCCAGCCCCGTCTGTGGCTTTTCTTATTCCTCTGATCTCTCAAGTTTTTATCCCAATATCTGGCTCTGGATTTTTTATTAATAAGACCATTTAGCAATTCGTCTTACACCTGTTTCTCCAGACCCTTAAGTCATAGCTCTGCCTGGGGCAAATTCATTCTCTTTCTCTCTCTCTGTCTCTCTCTCTGTCTCTCTCTCTGTCTCTCTCTCTCTCTCTCTCCTTCCCACCTCTTTCTTTCTCTCTCCCTCCTTCCTTCCCTCTCCCTCTCCCCTTCTCTCTCTCCCTGTCTCCCTCTCTCCCCATCCCTTTTGTTATCCCCCTTCCTCTTGCTCTCCTTTTCCTTCTCTCTATCCAGCTCTAAGTGCTGAACAAACAGCCTATCCAGCAGGGAGAGAAGTTCTCAAGGAGCATTTGAGCTCCTGCAGTCCTGGTAGGGGAAGGATACTGTACAGTGAGAATCTACCTCCATAGCTGGGAAGGCTCCACTGGATTTTCCATGACAAGAGAGCTGAACTTGAAATCTAGAAGGGATCCTTGGCACTTCAGTTCTCAGAGTGTAATAGAATCCTTCCCATCTTCAGGGATTGAATGAGCTTTGTGTTTAGTGTATATGATATAATACTGTAAAAAGTAATGGTTTGCAAAGGATAGAGAGGTCATTAAAGTGTGCCCAATCTCCTGATGCCCTCTTCTGGCCTCCATGGGCACTACATTGAATATATACACAGACACACAGACACACAGACACACACACACACACACAGACACACAGACACACAGACACACACACACACACACACACAGACACACACACACACGAGAGAGAGAGACAGAGACAGAGACAGACAAACAGAGAGAGACAGAGACAGAGATTTGCCTACCTCTCCCTCCCAAGTGCTGTGACTAAAAGTCTGGCCAAGTCTGAAGAAGGCTGAGATACCCACCCACCTTTGTGGTGGAGCTCATCCTTAGCCTCACCAGTGCCTGAGTAGGTTACCCAGGTTTAAAAAGCACATGATGGGGTGGTATATAAATAAGAATATATGTGATACTGATGCTACTTATTTAATGATAATGATGATTGATTAAATAATAAGGTAAAGCAGCTATAAAATACATTTGGAGGAATGTGGAAATTAAATATGTACTGGATATCTTAAAAATTGTTAATTTTGTTTGCTATAATGGTGGTGTTGTGACTTATAGGAAGAATTTTTTAAGATTTATTTATTTATTTATTTATTTATTATATATACAGTGTTCTGCCTGCATATATGCCTGTACATCAGAAGAGGGCATCAGATCCCATTACAGATGGTTGTGAGCTCGAAATTGAACTCAGGACCTCTGGAAGAACAGTCAATGTTCTTAACCTCTATGCCACCTCTCCAGCCCCTAGGAAGAATTTTTTAAGACTCGTTTTTAAAAATGTGTGAGTGGTGTGTGTGTGAGTGTGTGAGAAAGTGAATGCAGTGCTTCTCCTCAGCAGCTTTTGAAACTTCCCTCTGAATCTCTTTCAGCTGCTTATCCTAACCGACTTAACCAGTGCCAATTTGGCCAACTATGTCGTTGAGGTGTATCTGGCCCCATGGAGGGAGGTGGACATTTTTGCATTTAGCCTTTGGTGAGAGAGATAGTTGGCCAAATTGGCACTGGGACCATTTCTCATGCAAACTAACCCTAGGGGAGGTCACATACTATCTATCCCAAGATAGTATGGAGGTTAAAGCTTGTTGTTATCGTTCCTAAGGGCTCAGCAACTGAGGCTAGTACACACATCTCATCACAGGCTGTGGCAGCTGCCACACATATGGCCTCTTCTTCACAACAAGAAGGTTGCTCTTTAATGGTCAGAGTTTTCAATCTTATGTATATTCTGCCCAAATGACCAGGTGGGCACTCTCCCCAAAGCTGAGGTACACATGCCAGGGCTTCTGCTCTCTCACCACGCTTCTCGACTAGTCTCCAATCGCAGCATCAAAAATGGACACCTTTTTGAGACTTCCACACTGAAGAAACTTGAATTATTGTGTCATCTCTATTACCAGTACTTCCCTGGGTGTGTCTGACTCAACTCTCTAACAAGGTCATTTCCCATCCTGGCCAATGCTGTGGGTTGATTTCAAAATGTCCCCCTAACAGGCTCATGTTTTGAACACTCGGTCCCCAGCTGTTAGCGCTGTTAGGGGGATGTTCTTGAAACTGGAGCCTAGCGAGAAGTAGGTCACAGGAGAGAAGGGGTCTTTGGGGATGTCTTATCCGTGGTCTCTTCCTGTCATGCTCACTACTTCCTGCTTACATGAACAACTCTCCACCATAGCTTGCTTCACCATGGGCCCAGGGTCAGTGGAACCCACCATGATGGACTAAACTCTCTGAAACAATGAACCAAAATAAACCCTTCCTCCTTGAAGGTGTTTCTGGCAGCTTGCCTGTCAAGGTGATGAGAAGTGACGGACACAGCCTCTGGTTGGACCTCTGTAATGACACATCGGGTCTTCCTCCACAGAAGTCTCCACCACTGGATTTCAGATCTGGTCTCCACTCGCCTCATGGTTTAGAAGGTGACATCTTTGGTCCATTTGAGTTCTGCCCACCACACACAGTGATGAAGAAAAGAACGTCTCACCCAAAGGCTCTCACAGCGCTGCCATTGATGCTGTGCCTCCACGGAGCTTCTCACCACTCGGCTTACGCTCCACAGTCACCTCCCCTCTAGTCTGAGCACTTGTACCATGCTCCTACATTCCTCCTGCTACCAACCAAAGTTCCGCTGACTCCGCCACGGAGGGCCTTCCAGCACTCCTTCCAAACCACCTGATCAGCCTGTGGATCAGAACGGAGAGAGCACTAAACACAAGCGTGCTCAGTTTGGTTTGCTTCCTTCCCTAGAAGCTGACAGCATTGCACTCTGTTATCACAATCATCAAAGTTTTCTCAGCTTTTAACTCAACAATGTCATCATTTGAGGCTCAAATCCTGCTCCTGCCCTATGGATTTTCTTTCTTTCTTTTTTTTTTTTCCTTTTTTTGGGGGGCAGGTTGTGGGGCACACATGGGCTGCAAAGAGGGTACCGAGAGAAATTCAGATAAATAGAGCTTAAGCTTTAAGCTGTTTATGCAGAGAGTGGATACAAATGGTACCAGAGGAAGTTAGTTTAAGCTGTTTGTGCAGAGAATAGATATAAAAGATGGCTAAGAGGAAGTTAGTTTGGGTTGTTTGTATGGAGATTAGAGACGAATGGTGAGGAAGAAAGTTAGCTCAAGTTATTTATGCTAAGATAAGATACTAAAAACAGGAGATGATGTCAGGCCATAAACAACTTGTAAATAGGGTGACCTTTAAAATGATTGGTTGGTTCCTTCACCCTCTCCTAGGGTTCTGAGGTTTTTTGATAAAAAAAGAGGCTTACTGCCTATCAATAAACGAGTTCTTGCTTGACTTGACTCCCTGCTGGCTGCGTCTGATTGTCTCCGGGTAAGAGGGAGGCTGGGGAATGGGCGAGTGGTGCCCACTTGCCTTTCTTCAGTTCCAGGCCACCTCTTCACAGGTGACCTAAGTTCCCAGTGGGGCAGGTCCCCACAGCCAGTGGTGGTTGTTTGGTTTGGTTTTCTTTCAAAATAGGGATTCTCTGTGTAGCCCTGGCTGTCCTGGAACTCGCTCTGTAGACCAGGCTGGCTTCAAACTCACAGAGATCCTTCTGCCTCTGCCTCCTGAGTGCTGGTATTAAAGGTGTGTACTACCACTGCCAGGCTGCTCTATGGGCTTTCTAAGTGAACTTGATTTTCCAGACTTGATCGTCAAGTTCTTAAGGACTATACATTGTGTTAACTTCAGGACCTATGTCAGCCCTGTTGGGTTAGGGCAGGATACAGTAGTAAACAGTATATATCAGCAGCCCAGAAACCTAAATACAAGAGGTTGCTATTGTCTGTCCATCTACATGATGTACAGGGCCGCTCATTGTTTATCAGGGGATCCAGACTCTTGGAGACTCTGTATCAACACCTGCTATGTCATGGCTGTGCTAGGAAGTCGTGATGTATGCTGGCCATGGTAGCTCATACCCATAGTCCCAGGACAAGGGAGAAAGGGAGACAGGCAGGAGGATTGCAACAAGTTCTAGGCTAACCTGGTCTACATAGCGATTTCCAGTCTAGCCAAGGCTACAAAGTGAGGCCCTGTCCCAAGACATTAATTAGATAATTAATTAAATACCTCCTCAGAAAATAACATATATCTCTACTCACATTTTATGCTCATGCCTAACTTCAAGGAGGTAGGAAAGTACTGTGAGGTACAAAGTGGGCCCCCCAAATGGCAGTGCTGCTGACCATATCCTAAATGACAGTCTAGGCTCAGCTCAGGCTGGACTCTGACAGGGTAAAGAGGGTTGTTACCTAAACTCAGCACTCCTCAGGAACCTTGTGAAGTGGGTTTCTGTTTGTCATGGAAACTATTACTTACCTTATCTGCCCCCTACGGCTACCTCCAGCAAGGGCATCCAGTAACAGGTCAAAGTCCCAGGCTGTTCCAGCTCTCTCTCTCTCTCTCTCTCTCACACACACACACACACACACACACACACTCATACACACACACTCATACACACTCACACACATACATACATTCTCTCACACACACACTCATACACACATACTCTCACACACACTCACACACTCATACACATACACACTCTCAATCACATACACACACTCACACACATACACACACTCATACACACACACTCATACACACACATTCTCTCACACACACACACATACACACACATACACACACTCTCACACATACACACTCACACACATACACATACTCTCTCACACACATACATACACACACATACACTCTCACACACATACATACATACACACACACACACACACACACTCACACACACACACACACACACTGCCCCTGCCTGCTCTCCCTAAAACTGGCAAGGCTCTCCCCTTTCTGCTGTTCTCTGCCCACTGAGAGAATCTGGCAGTTGGATTCCCCAATGACCCTTTCTTTCTACCCACAGGGTAGTTTAGTTCAGTAACCTTTGCTTACAAGTGCCACTTACTAGGGATAGAAAACCCGCTGGAAGGTTCGCAAATGGTCCAAATGAACAGGCACAGTAAGGCACGACCCACTATGTGAGCCACATCAGGGCCCACCCCAGTGTCCTAGTCCTCTCTGCCACTCCTTGTCCTTAGAAAGTGGTCCAGTTTCCTTTCCATTGCTGTGATAAAACACTCTGGTCAAAAGCAGTTTCGGGGAGGAAAGGGTTTCTTTGGTTTACACGTCAGATCCCAGTTCATTATTTGGAGAAGCCAGGGCAGGAGCTGAACAGAAACCATGGAGGAACACTGCTTGCTGGCCTCATTGCAAGGCTCATGCTTAGCTCGCTTTCTTTTATTTTTGGTTTTTTGTTTTTTGAGACAAGGTTTCTCAGTGTAGCCCTGGCTGTCCTAGAACTCACTTTGTAGACCAGGCTGGCCTCTGAGAACTCAGAAATCTGCCTGCCTCTGCCCCCTGAGTGCTGGGATTAAAGGCATACGCCACCACTGACCAGCTTCACTGCCTTGCTTATACAGCCTAGGTCCACCTGCCCAGGGAAGAGCGCTGCCCACAGTGGGTTGGGTCCTCCCACATCAATCAACAATAAAAAGAAGCCCCCACAGACATACCTGCAGGCCAATCTGATCTAGGCAACTCCTCAATCAAGGCTTTCTTCTCAGATGACTCTAGGCTGTGTCAGAGCTAACTAAGACAAAAGGCCATTCTCCATACCTGTGCACACATTCCACATTGTCTCTATACCTGGATACTGCTCTTCTCATCAGCAACCAACCGTCTGTGTATGGTCTCTTTTCTAGCCTTTGATGCTGATCTCACCCCTCTGGCCCCATGTCATGGAAACATGGAAGAAGGTATTTTTCTTTATAGGCCATACCTGGAGCCCTTAAAAGCCAAGCTAGTTCTTCTATAACCCCCATGTAATAGAGGAGACTTAGAGACTCCGTGTTCATAACTTATAAGTAGAGGACAGATTCCAAGGCTCTGTCCAAGAGTGGATGCTGCTGAGGTGACTCTGCCAAACCCATCTATCACGCAAGGAGCCAGAGGCAAGTAACAAGATCCTAAAACAAGGTCAGGGAGCTGGAAAACATGAGAGTGAATACTAGCAGAGAAGATCCTACAGATAGAAACTCTGTAACCATCCCAGAGTCACACCTTGGTATTCTCTATGGAATTGTATTTGGCCAAAGCAATAGGGATAATTTGTAAAATCAGTTGGCTTTACGAGGCCCATAGTGAAAAATCACCAGTCTACTTCTTCTCCATGGAGGCAACTTTTTAAACATTTTTTAGCTGCTTCTTTTGATGATAGATAGGTATATATATAGAGAGATAGATTATAAGTCTATAGTTAATAGACATTAGGTAGGTGACAGGTCGATATGTAGATAGATGATAAACAGATGATACATAGATAAATGATTGATAGATCAATAGATGATTGATTGATAGAAGAAATATATATATGATAGCTACATAGATAATAATAATAATAGACAGAGGATAGATACATAGATATCCTCATATTTCAATAACATGCGTATATATTTACTGTTGTAATTGTTTTAGTTTTAAGCTACCTAATGTATCTATTGCCTTTCTGCAATGAATTATGGAAAGTCAGCTCTCTTATGCCACTCATAGTTTTCTATTCTCTATCTTCTCCATGTGGATAGCTCCAAATTTTGTTATGTTTGATACGCACAAGATCACAATATGTAAACACTGCTACAGAGCACAGCAATGGAGAACTCTGGACCTAGATTTCCTGATGTGGGTCTGGCTTTTCCCCAGAGCTTCACGTTGCATTTTGAAGGATGTTTGTGAAGAGATGACGACATACTGGGCCCCAGAAGCTGTGGAGGTTTAACCAGCCAGTGTGGGACAGACTTTGTATGTGTGCTTAAGTTTGGGATTCTGAGCTGGAGAGACTATCCTGAGTTGCTGAGGGGGAGGGGGTCAGCAGCATCATAAGAGTCCTGGAAAGGAAGGGAGAAGAGTCAGTCAAGAGGTATGAGGACAGGCAGATAGCAGAAGGTGAGAAGTCGTTATATTTCTGGTCTTGAAGATGAAGGAAGAAGGCACAAGCCAAGGAATAGGAGGTAACCCCTAGAGGAGTGGTTCTCAACCTGTGGGTTGTGACCACTTCAAGGGGGTCCAATGACCCTTTCACAGGAGTCACCTATCAGAAAACATAGATATTTACATTATGATTCATAACAGTAGCAGAATTACAGTTAGCAATGAAAATAGTTTTATGGTTGGGGGTCACCACAACATGAGGGACTGTATTAAAGCGTCACAGCATTAGGAAGGTTGAGGCTTTGCCTTTAGAGGAAAGAACTGAGTTCTCTCTGAGAGCATCTATAAGGTACTCAGACCTGCCTTAACTTTAGCTCTTGGAACATTCCAAAAGCAGAGGATGTAGCTCAGTGATGGAGCACCTGCCTTGCATGTATCAAGCCTTGAGTCCCACCACTAAACTCAACGACAAACCCCAAAACGTATGGATTTCTGCCTCTCAGACCTGTACAGGTGTGTTGTTTTAAGCAACTCAGTGCTGCAAGAAGGAACTGGCACACTGTGGGCTCTCTGTCAGGTGTATACCTTTACTCAGCCTCTGTGCTGAAGATTCCTTCTGCAAAATAAGTGGATAGGAGCGGTACATGAGTTAATAAACTCAACACTTAGAACAGAAGGGCAGTGAGGGACTTGTACCTGTAGTCCCAGCGTCAGGCAGAACAGGAGGATAGTAATGGGTTGAAGGCCAACCTTATCTATATAATGATAACAGACCACTCAGGGCTACACAGAGAGACCCTGTCTGAAAGAAAAGGGAGTACTTGGAGCTTGGGAGATCACCCAGTGGTTAAGAGTGCTGGCTGCTCTTGTAGAGCACCTGGGTTTTCTTCCCTGCATCCATATGGCAGCTCACAACCTTCTGTAATTCCAATTCTACCGTATCTAACACTCTCTTCTGGCCTCCAAGGACATACATGCTGCACATACATGCATGCACACAAACACTCATGCACATAAAATAAAAATAATTAAGTGTTTTTAAAGGAAATGTAGTCTCTCTCTTACCAGATTTTTTTCCAATGTCACACATCACACTATACAGAGAATTAAAAATAGAGTCAACATAATGGTATACATAAAGGGTCCCTGGGAGGTATATTCCCGGCTCCTTGCTTGTCGGTAAATGTCTTTATTTCACTCCCACACTGCACCGATCAAGTGGCTGAATATAGATTTGTAGCTAGGAAGAATCAACCCTCAGAGTTTTGAAAGTATTCCCCCACTAGCTTCTGTCTTCCTGTTTTGGCTTTAAAAAGTGTGGTTTTCTTCTGATTCCTAATTTTTTTTAATTAAATTTTTGTTTTGATGTTTTAAGACAAGAGTCTTGCTATGTCCCTGGCTGGCTTGGAACTTGGCAAGTAATGACGCTGGCCTCAAACTTGCCACTGTGGTGGAGTGCTGAGATTACAGGCATGTGACACCATGCCCAACCTGATTTTTTTTTTTTTTTTGGTGTGGATGAATTTGTGCAGGTGTGCACGCGCATATGTATGTAGATGCACAGCTGTGCATGCCCACATGGAGGCTGTAGATTGACATCAGGTATCTTTCTCAGTCTCTCTCCAACTTGGGTTTTTGTTTGTTTGTTTGTTTTTGAGATAGTGCCTTTTACCAAACCTGGAATTCCTTGATTCAGCTAGACTGTCTGGCCAGCAAGTTCCAAGTTCCTCCTATTCCTCCCTCCCCAGGGCTGGGATTAGAGGTATACACTAGCTTTTCCAAAGGTGCTGGGGATCTGAACTCAGGTCCTCAATGCTGGCATAGCAAGCACTTTACGGAAGAAACCATTTCCCCAGCCCCCTGACTCATCTTTATTAGACTGTTTCCTCTCTGGAAGTTTACAGGATCTTTGTTTCTCTTCTGCTTTATGAAGCTTTGACTTGAGTTGGAGCAATGAAGACTCTGACCTCTCTTGCTCCCAAACAAGTAAGAAGTGCTTCCCTTTAGCCCTAATACTCCCTCCTTCAGAGATTCTAATTTTGCAAGCATACCTATGAAAATCCTTGTGCAATTTCCATCTAAGCGGAATTAAACCTGAAGACAGTCACACGTCTTGTCCTCTCAGGGCGTTTCTGATATGCCTGGGAGCTTAGACACAGGAACTGTTGCTGGATTTATAGCACATCTCTCCATGCCTCTTGGTATGTGTGTAATTTTGTTAGTATGCTATCTGAATCCATTCCTCCTCTGTGGGAACACAGAGTGCTCCAGCGGCATGATCTGTCTCAGCTTGGCTGTTTCTAAAGTGGACATGATCCAGCACTCCTTCTGTGGCTGTAGAAGATGTAATGAGATAATACATATTTAGTGCTTAAAGTCATATTTGACTCATAGTTAAAACTGATCAAGTATTGATCATTACTGATATTGACCCTCTACACTCAAAACGTGTGGTTTTTGTTAGTCTGTGCTTTGTATTTGAGACAAAGTCTCACTAGGTAGCCTAGGATGACCTTGAACTCAAGATCCCCCTTTCTCCTGAGTTCTGGGTTTATGGTTGTGTGTCATCATACTGGACTTCTTGTGGAGTTCATTTTAATAAGGGACTTAAGTTATTTCAGTTAAGAGATGTCTTCATTATCATTTTTATCCTTCCCTATTGGAAAGAAACTACTCTCTCCTACAACATTTCTCATAATGTCTCTCATATCTTCTGTGTAAGTTTTTGTTTTTACTTGCTCTGTGAGACCTTTAATCGGCTTTATCTTTAAATTCCCAGCTCTTTGGTCGTCTTCTACCCCCATTTTCCTCATTTTACTTAACCACTTGTTCATAAATATTCCATTTTCTAGATTTCCTTGCAGCTAAGTTTGTCCATAATGACTAATTCTGGGTGGTCAGTGGAAATGCAAGTTTCGGGTGAAACAGAGTTCTTAAAGTCACACCCTTTATGTGTGTGTGTGTGTGTGTGTGTGTGTGTGTGTGTGAGAGAGAGAGAGAGAGAGAGAGAGAGAGAGTGTATGTGTGTGTGTGTGTGTGTGTGTGTGTGTGAGAGAGAGAGAGAGAGTCTCATTCATTGCAGCCTGTCCTTGAACTTACTCACTATTCAGCTTAGGATGACTTTGAACTACTGATCTTCTCATCTTTACCTTACAACTGCTGGGATTACAGATGTGTGCCACCATGCCTGGTCCAGGCAGTGCTGGAGGTGGAATCTAGGGCTTCACATAGCCTCCTTGTCCCTGTTGATGTGTAGGACATGGGAACCTGCTCTCTTCCTTGCAAGTCTTGGAGTAAAAGAATGCTCTAGATCCTGGGGAGTTTTTCCAACTTCCAAGAACTCTTTGGTGTTTTCTGAATGTTTCTCATTCAAGAGCTTACTTTTTGTCCTTAAAGAGTATAGAAGTTTGTCTCACTTTTTCATTGTTTCTGTTGGAGACAGAATCTTATATTGCTGTACAAACTAGACTAGCTTTGAACTTGTGATCATCCTACCTCAAGCTCTCCGGTGCTTGGTAACAGGTGTGAACCACCATGGCTAGGTTGTTACCATCCCCCCCACCCCCACTGTCCTGTTTTTTACATTGTTTCTGTCTCCACTGAGCTCATTTTTGTCTGTTTCTCTATGCTTACCTTTGTCTTTCTGGTGATTGGTTTTCCTCAATTATCTGGCTGACATTAACTGTGGATATTAAAGAATGGGGTACAAAGGGCTCTGGCATGTTCAGCAGAGCACCTACTTAGCATACATGAGACCAGAGTTTCAATCTCTAACACTGAAAATAGAACCAACAGGCATTATAAAATCAAGTGTACAGAAAGAGGATTGCTGACCCACTGATCTGTCTGTGAGGACTAAGGCGGCACCCAGATATTTATTGAAAAGCTCCAAATACTACATCTCCAGGTCTTTTACGTTGGGTTAGTCAATGTCGGTTAGTCAATGTCTCAGCAGGAAGATTCTAGTGGTAGAATCTTGACTGCCTAGACTTGTCAGTCAGTGGATGAGTGAATTATGGAACATCAAAAAGAAGTGTTGTAGGGAGTTGGAGAGATGGTTTAGTGGCTAAGAGTGCTTGCTGCTCTTACAGAGGTTCCAGGTTCTCTTTCTAACACCCGCCACCCCCACCCCCACGCACATCATGTGGCTCACAACCAAGTGTAATGCCAATTGCAGGGAATATAATGCCTTTTTCTAGCTTTAAGGACACCTGCGGAGCACATACATATGCTCAGTTTCTTACACAAACACGTAACATCTCATAATAAAATTCTTTATTAAAAAAAAGTTTATTAAAAACATATTCCCCCAGGGTTGGCAACCTGAGTTGTAATAGTCTTTTTGTTTTGAGTATGCAAGGGGAGAAAAAAAAAGGTCAAAGGGCTCTCCCTGGGAACCCACTACAAAGCCACATAATCTTGAGGATGTATTGCAAGGCCCCAGTGGTGGCTGCACCTTATCCAGATCCAGTGAGCATCCATCCATGTCTTCATTTGACCTCTTGAGTTGATCTGATTTTTTACTAGGAATCTTGCTGGATTGTGCAGCCCAGTCTCCCCCCCCCCCCCCCCCCCCGTGTGTGTGTGTGTGTGTGTGTGTGTGTGTGTGTGTGTGTGTGTGTGTTCCTGAAATCCAGAGAGACTCTGAATTCTCCACTATAGTTTGAATCTTCATCTGGCTCAGCTATACCACTCTTACTGCCCCCAAGAACTGCAAGTCAGCACATCACAGACCCTTGCACATCCATGCTCACTGCAGCACTTTTCATCATAGCTAAGCTGTGGGAACAATCCAGATGTCCATCAACAGAGAAATGCATAAAGCAAATGTGGTATTCATACACAATGGAGTTTTTTCAGCTGTAAAGGAGAACGAAATTGTGTAGGAAAGTGGATAGACTGGGAGATTATCAGATTAAACAAATTAGGTCAGTTGTAGGAAGGTAAATACCATATGCTTTCTCTATATGTGGCTCTTAGATTTTTATATAAACACATAAAATAATGCAGGTGTGTATGACATGAAAGTAGATGCCAAACTGTCTAGAGGACACAGGAGGCTATCTGGAGAGGGGAGTGGTGAGAAAGCAGGCAGGTTGGAGACTATGCTGGACATACAATATACACGTGTATGAAAATACCCTGTGTAACACAGTATCATGTACAATGAATATATACACGAACAAATTTGAAATCTTCATCAGGCTGTCAAATGGACCCTCAACTCTTAGAGAGGAAGAAAAGCTCCGTCTCCACAGCAGGTTTCCCGTGCCTTCCTCTGCTTCTTCCTGGGGTGCTTGTTGGTGTGTACTGAGAAAGGATGGCTTAGACGATCTCAGGCTCCCTGCGTCCACACAATCTGACACTTTTTAAACATTAAAGGCACTGTCAACAGACAAAAAAATAAATAAAGACAACCCAGCTAGGCATGATGCTACTGGCTTTTAATTACAGCACTCAGGAGACTGAGGCAGGAGAATTGTGAGTTTGAGGATAACCTGGGAATATATACTTAGACTCTGTCTCAAAGGAAAAAAGGAGTGAAGGAAGGAAGAAAGAGAGGGAAGATCAGGGCTACTCACAGAACAAAATATCTGCAAATAATGTATCTAAAAAGTAATAATAACTAGAATACATAAATAATTCCTAGGCAAGCATGGTGGCGCACACCTTTAATCCCAGCACTCAGGAGCAGAGGCAGGTGGATCTCTGAGTTCAAGGCTAGCTTGGTCTACAGAATGAGTTCCAGGACAGCCAGGGCTACAAGAAGAAATCCTATTTTGAAAAACAAAACAAAATTCCTATGAGTCAAAACAACCAGATTCTAAAGCAAACAAAGGATTTGAAACAAAAACGTCCATCATGGATATGAGCAATGCATCCAGCTTCGGAATACTGTTAAGCCTGAAAAGGGAGTGAACTACAAATACACGAACTTGGATGGCGTTGAATTACAAAAGGACAAAGACCACGTGATTTCACTTATATGAGATCCCCATAGTACTTAAGTTTACAGAAACAAGAAGTAGAATTGAGGCAGCAAGCAGGAGGCTAGTTTAGTATCTGCGACTCCACTTAGCTTGGGCTCTGCACACACCCCTCTTCTCACAATGCACCTAGAAACCCAGGTGACGCCCTCTTGTAGCTTCTGTAGGCACCACACCCGTGTGTACATAAACACACACACACACACACTTAAGAGCAAGTTCTAGGACAGCCAGGGAAACACAGAGAAACTCTGTCTTGAAAACCCTAGCTAGCTAGACAGATGGACAGACAGACAGGCAGACAGACAGATCTTTTTAAAAGGAGTTAAGGTAATAGATTCCATGTACCCATGAAAACAGAGGGCCAACCTAAGGAAGGGACCTGTTCTAGCTTGCTTCCTGTTGCTGTGATAAAATACTATGGCCAAAAGCAACTTAGGGAAGGAAAGGATTTATTGGGCTTACACTTCCAGATCACAGTCCGTCACTGAGGGAAGTTGGGACAGAACTCAAGCAAGAACTTAAGCATGAACTAGAGGAACAAATACTGCTTACTATTTCACTGACAGCTTCCTGCTCAGCGGGCTTTCTTGTACAGCCCAGGACCACTTGCCCAGGGAATAATGCTGCCTACAGTAGACTGGGCCCTCCTATGTCAATTAACAACGGAGACAATCCTCCACAGATAGACCCACAGGTCTGTTTGATTTTGACAATCTCTCAATATCTCTTCTCAGGTGGTTTAGGCCATGCCAAGTTGACAGTTCAAGCTAACTAGGACAGGACCTGAGTGTGCATGGATTTTGTGCAGGGATCCACAGTTAAGGGTCACAGGATCATCAAATAAAGCCTTAAACTTGAGTAGGCATTCTTCAATGGATTGCTTAACTACCTAACCACACAGCTTAACGAATAAGGCCACATAAGAGATTCTGGAAATATGTATCTGAGTGGCTCTTTCCCAAGTTTCACTTTGTCACTTAATTTGTGTCTCTGTGTTCAATGATGTCTTTGCAGGGCTCTTACACTAACAATCCTACTTAAAATAGCCATTTTCCCAGCCATTCAGTAACTCTGCCTTTTCTTCGTTAGCACTCGTAACACGGCACTTGAATTATCTTGGGTTACTTCTTTGCTGCCAATCAGAGCCACTGCACACAATCCACATATTTTCATTCTTTCAGCCACATCATTTGCACAGAGGCTGGAAGGTTGTAGATGCTCAGGAATATTTAGTCAATCAATGGATTTACTTGTGTATTTATTATTCATTATTATAATTTATTATAATATTTAACACTTAAGTATATATCTAATGCATTCATTTGGAGTGTTATTTTGAAGTTTTGGTATTTTCCAAATTCTTTTATTGTTATATATTTAAGTGTTTACTGCACATATGTACGTGTACCAGATGTATGTCTGGTGCCTAACGTCAGAAAAGGACATCAGATCCCCTGGAGATACAGACAGCTGTGAACCACCATGTGGGAACCAAACCTGAGTCCTGTGCCAGAGCAGCAAGTGCTCTTAACCTCTGGGCCATCTCTCCAGCTTCTAGGGTAGTATTTTTGAACAGTGGTACAATTTATGTAGACAGAAAACCCTGGTTGAGGCATAAGAGTAAGACTTTGGGGTCAGATCATTTTATTTTGTTCTGTCTCCCAGGCTACCGATTTAGAATTTCTACTGGGCAGTTGTAAATATGATTCTGGATGGACATAAAATGAAGGTAGACACAGTTGTTAAGACTCAGCTCCTAGGGGCTGGAGAGATGGCCCAGCCATTCAGAGAACATACCACTCCTACAGAAGATCCGAGTTCAGTTCCCAGCACATTGGGCAGCTCACAACTGCCTATAATTTCAGCTCCAGGAGAATCCAATGCCTTTGGCCTCCGTGGGCACCTGCACTCATGTGTACCTACCCACACACAGGCACCCACATACACACAAATTAAAAATAAATATTTTTTAAAAAATGAATCAGATTCTGGGCTATCAATAAGCTCAGAGAATAAAGGGTACCTGCCACATGTGAAAGGACAGAAGTGACTCCTGCAAGCTGTCCACTGGCCTCCACACATGCCCACACATATTAATAAATACATAAATAAGCAAATAAATGTGTACATTTAAAAAAATCTGTGCCAGCTGGGCGGTGGTGGCGCACGCCTTTAATCCCAGCACTCCGGAGGCAGAGCCAGGCGGATCTCTGTGAGTTCGAGGCCAGCCTGGGCTACCAAGTGAGCTCCAGGAAAG
>CABHPH010147198.1:0-26821 GCA_902168325.1 Peromyscus nudipes | reverse complement strand
ATAAAAAAAAAAAGATGACATCAAGTCACATAAGAAAAAAAAGAAAAGAAAAAGGTGTAGTGGGTAGGTGTTCCAGCTTTGACTCTGAAGCACTGTCCCCAGTGAGGCAGCAGGTAACTGCCACACCTGCCTATGTCCTGCCCCTGGAGCATGGCCGAGACGGGACCCTTTAAGACATAAGATGTGTATGTGCCAGCTCTCTTGGCTCCTCATGATCCTGGATGCTGGAATGCAGACCAAGTCAGAGTTCTCCAGAGAACCATGCTGGACTACACTTTATCTCTCATAGATCCTGTAACAATCCTTTATTGTTTGTAAGTTACCCCTGAAATAAACCTCTTTTAATTACCAGATAAACTACGTGGAATTGCTTCATTAATTGCCACTATATAAAAGGGATCTGTTTTCACCTTTGCAGCTTATTGTCAATAATAGCATGGAATTTTTGTAGCGCTGGTAGTAAATGTGGTTAAACCCCTATCATTTTCTTTCATGGTGGAAGGATAAGATTTCAATGGATTTCTAAATTTCTTCTGCAGCCGAGAGTCTCAAGCTACTCTTAAATGGGCTGTTCCAGGCTGCCAGCGTTCTCACTGGAGTGACGTGTTGGAAGGAGTTTGTTACCTTTTCAATGTCAGAATCTTTATGTTCAGTTGACAGGAAATTTAAGTTGCTCTTGGTGTTTTCACTCCACACCAGGAAGTAGAATAACACATCGTCCAATTGAGCTAACTACCACCGTCGGGATTGCTTCTCTTCTTATGAGTTATTGCTTTGAGTAGGACTAAAAAAAAATGCTATAACTCACTTCTCGAAATCAGAATATTTGTTGTTCATTTTACATTTTTGGGTATTGCTTTCTTTGTTGTTTCATTAAATAACTAGATTTAAAGTGACTTCCAAATCAGACATCTCCAATTTCACCTTCATTATTAAAATGCACAAACACTTGTTGGAGATGCAGTCTAAATGATACGTTCAGGCTTTATCAGTTAAGTCATTCACATCACAAACCAGAGGAATCATATAAAATAGATTGAGACTTGGATAGACTTCAAAGTCAGCAAAGTCTATTGCTGACAAGAGAAATTCAGTAAGAGTAAAAGCTGACTTTCTACTTATAATTTTATGCATCTAAGGGTCTAGAAGAAACTGTAAGACTCCCTCTGTGTCCATGAGTTTCAAGTTTATTTCTCCTTGCTTCGATTTTCTCTGCACCAGGCACTGTGAACAAACCCACAAGACAACCCCAGGCCCTACGTCTTCTCACAACTGTTACAGTGGTGTAGAACCATTTCCTGAAACCAAAAGAGCTGGTGACCATTTTTTTTAACTCCACATGAAAGGGATCAAAAACCACAAGGGCAAAACCAAGTTCAAACTAAAGGTATCTGGACTCAACTTCCCATGATCCAGATCCCTACGGCCTTTCCAATATCATCCAACACAAAGTGAAAGGTAATATGGGAGGAACGAGAGGGTGGTCCTGACAAATTGCATGTGATTTAAAACTTACTTTTGTACATTTCCCAAAAATGTAGCTATTAGAACACAGTGCCAAAAGATAGCACAAATACACCCAAAGACACACCAGCCCAAGACCTCAGAGATGCCTGTGCAACTGAGGGTCCCTGGAGACAGTACACTGTTGCTTCATGGGAAGGTCTAACTCTGACCCTCACTGTTAAGTTAATTAGCATTGGTTCAGGCAACTCTAGATGCTGTAACAAATAAACACAAAAGACGGATGATAGATAGAAGACTGTAGATTTCTTGCTATCCATAAAGTCCAAAGGAAGCATTCTTCACTGACTGGCAGCTCTCCTCTAAGATGTTGGAGACCGTGTCCATTACCTTTATATTGTTGTGACCACAATAACTGTGAAACAACCTAAGAGTGGAAAGATTTACTGTGGCCCCCCTGTTTCAGTGAATTCATTACAGTAGGAGGGAAGGCAGAGCAGTGAGAGTATGCAGCATAGTCTATTTACGACCCAGGCCACCAAAGAAGAAAAAATGGCGGCCCAGACCAAGGGTTATCTTCAACCTTCCAAGGCCCACCCACAGTGGCTCACTTCCTCCAGCTGTTTCCAACCTCCTAAAAGCTCCATGGCTTCCCAAAATAGTTCCATCAGCAGGGGGAATCAAACACTCAAAACATGAGCCTGTGGAGAGACTTTTCAAATTCAAACCACAAGAAACAGATTCCTCCCATCTTGTGGTCCAACTTCAACATGTGAATTCTAAGACTACAGTGTCCATTTGTACCAAACCAGCGAAGAACAAAGAGACTGATGGGTGGAAATAAGCAGAGATGTAAGTTGTCCAAACCTGCGGGGAAGAGTGTCATTCCCATTCACATTCTAGCACCTCAATTCAGATACACAGAGGTGGTCCAGCATAAACCAGAGTCTGTGGAAGCCGTGGCTCAGATCTGCACCCCTTCCTCCAGAATCCCTCTGAAGACTAGGGTTCCAAAAAGAGAAGATAGACAGTTATATTAATTCCTGTTCAGTGGTTTCTAGGAAGGAAACCTATTTAGCAACTGAAGGAAAAAATAAACAATTACAAACAAGCAAGCCATGTTTGCATCACCCACATCTAAGTCAAGACGACGGAGAAGTGATGCAGTTTCTTGTATGACCACGAGATGGCTCTTTCGGGCTTTGGATTCCCCGAGTTTTGCTCGGCCCTCCTCTGCAGTGAAGCAGCATAAAAGGATTTTCCAGTCGCCTAAGCAGAGATATAAATGGCCCTATTCTTCTAAGCCTCGCTCAAAGAATTGATCTGGGTCTGCTTCCACCTCGGGGAGATTGGTAACCTGGAGAAAAAGAGAAGTCAGGGTGGTTAAGCTAAGCGCGAGAGAGCCTGTTGAAAGCAGACACTACGGGAGAGAAGCCTGGCCGCAGCTCCAGCTCTGCCCTGGAATGCTCAGCGGAGCATAGCTTCGTGCTACCTCTGTTTCATTTCCTACGGAATGGATACATAAGGCTTATTTAATGCCTTTCTTCAGCTTATCCAGGTGTGGTCACAAATATCTCTACTTTAGTTTGATGGCATCCAAGTGAGATTCCACCACAAGTGGAAAACTAAAAAAAGACTAAAACCAGAAATAATTTGCCAAGGCAAGTAAATCAGTTGCCATTGTCCTGTGATGAATTTTACTAAACTCGCCAGTGTTCAGGACTTCTTCACTTCTCACTAAGCACACATAAGCAGGATGAGTACTGGCCTCACTAGGGTCACTGTATGTTCACTGCCTAGATGGGGAGAACCGAGATTCAGAAGTAAGTAACATTTCCATTTGCTGAATTTCCTCTTAAAATTAGCTCTTTAATATTAACATCGTGACTATCATTCAATTATATTTTTCCCCACTTGCTATCAGATTCGCTGACTAAACATTTATTTTCAAGTGTTCTGAAAAAAAAATTCCTTTCCCTCTCTCCTTTTGAATATGATCCTATAATTTTGGCCCATGTCAAAATCAACCCTAACTTTAAAAAAAAAAAAGAGAGAGAGAGAGATGGAGGATCCAGTGTTAAGAAAGTAAGTAGGCACTCCAGCATATCTCTGCAAGAAACATCTGGGCAGAACAGTGGTGCAAAGCTGTGTTCTCCAGGGTGGTCCAGCTGCGGGAAGACGGGCATGGACCAGGGGCTGTTTGTCCAGCCTTCTCATCTCACATTAATGAAACACACAAACTGAAGAGCATTCTCCTCACCAAGATAGGATCTAGCTCTAAACTTTCAGCTCAGCTAAAGGAAGTCAAAATATATCACTGATGGGGAGCTGAGGAGAAGGCTCAACTTTTAAGAGCACTGGCTGCTCTTCCAAAAGATCCACATTGGATTCCCAGAGCCCATGTTTTAGCCCTCAACCATCTGTGACTCCAGTTCCAGGGAATCTGATGCCCTCTTCCGACCTCCATGGTCACTTCTGTGAACAAACATACATTTGATCAAAGCACTCGTACACATAAAATAAAATAAATGAATCTAAAACCATTTCTTTAGTTTCTCAGAGGAAATACATCAGCAATTCGAAAGCCAGTTGTGAGGCATGGAGTCTGGTTAGACAACTTTTAGACAACAGCACACAAATCTTTGGCATCACCTGAATTCAAAATAAATTCACAGTTGAGATGTAGCTTTAGGAGTGTAAATATAAATTGGTGGTAGAGTGATTGCTTAGCACATGTAAGGCCCTAAGTTCAATTATCAGCCCTGAAGGCTGGGGGTGGTGTGTATTTCATCCCCTGACTACATGACTGCCAGATCCTGTGCTATTTACCAGTGCCTTGCACATAGCATTAATAAACAGTGTTAGAAGGTAGTTGCGTTTCAGGTCAAGAGCACTGATGCTCAGAGTGTCGAGTGGCTGATACTGAGCATCCCTGAGTGGGTTATTTCCAGATCTTAGGTCTCGGAAGCAATAATACCAGATCCTGGGAACCTATTTCATACCTGACCCTCGCCAGTAGCTACTACATCCATGACTCTTTTCATCCTCACACTCCTTCCGAAAATCAGAAAATGCTTTTAGCACCACTTTCCAGGTGGTACTTTGACAAAGTTAGCAACTCCGCAAAGCGGCAGCAGTAGGAAACAGCAGAAACTGAGCCGGGCCCTCGCCCACGGCAGTGTGGTGACCACTCGGGTCTGGGCTGCTGCTGAGACTGCTTCATTTCCCGCTGCTGTCCAACTCACTCCCAGAACTTGGTGTGTGGCAACTTACAGGCGGGCAGGGGAACCCTCTCTGCCCAGACTCTCAGAGAGGATAATAATTGAAGCCGTGCTGCCTCACTTCCTGTTTCCTCCCCATCATTGTACAGACAAGAATGGGTTTTCTTACAATGTTCTGGCAACAACCCATGACCGGGACCTGTGCCAATACGACTCAGATTCCGTCTGAGTTCTGGGCTACTGTTCAAACGTGTCCTGAGTCTCTCTGGACCACTTTATCCCCTGCGCTGCTTTGAAATCCTGTCGTTAAGGACGAGAATTAAGAGATCGAAGTCAGAGCAGCACTGGACACCCAGAACTTGGAAGCCCTGAGGCTCCAAGAACAAAGCTGACCACCCAGGATCGGGCGCTCCGGCACTCGAGGGAGGCCTGCTCCGCTCCAGAAAGACCAGACAGAGTCTCCTCCGTGCTGGGAGGGTGCCCCACTCCTGCCCAGCGGCAGCAGCCCTTTGTTGGGGGGCAGGGAGAGGTTTTTTTTGTTTTGTCTTCCAGAGCAAAACCTCACTCCACCGACACTCCTTTACAAGCCAGTTCATCTGAAGGGACCAGTTAGTCACGGATTCCAAGTTATTGAGGAGAGGCGGCACGTTTTTTAGTAACAGAGCTTCCCCAGCCCTTTAAATCCTGAGAGGAATACCCCAGGGCATCTAGTTCTTCCTGTCTAGGTGCAGTGGGGAGGCACTGGGAAGGCTCTTTTTCAGCTTTCTGATCGATCCTCTTTGGACACCAGTGGCACTAATAATAGTCACTGTTCAAAGTTGATCTTTACAGAACGCCGGGCACTCACTCGGTCTACAGATCTAAGGCAGTTGTAACTCCCTAGGGAGTCTTTGCTGCCATTTGACAGAGGAAGAACATGGAGTTCCGGTTTAGTGATACCTCCTACCCAAGGACACACCTCTGGAGACTCCAGTGGTGACACAGATGTTCATCAACATTCAGATCCCTTTACCAGGGTAGCCAGGACCCACACACAACAGTAGAGGACTCTTCCTAGAAAGTGCTGACAGACTCTGTCAGAATCGGGAAGTAAACCACAATGACTTAGGACCAAGGAGCCTGATAATCCAGGGAAAGGATTTAAAACAAAAATTGAATGTCTCAATTCGACCCCAGAAATAAAGAGGAATAGTGGTGGTTCTGAGTCCCAGTGGTGTCGGGCTTCAGAACCTATCCTGGCCCAGTACACCTGAGGGCTGACCCCAAAAGAGACTGGTTTTCCACAACGCATGCTCCGGCCTCTGCAACAAGTGAGATTTGCAGCATTAGCTGGTCTGCTTTTCTGGGTGTGACAAGTTTGCCAGGGTGACTTTGGAGACTATCATGAGCTACACAATGTCTATTTCAGTCAGAGGATTCCTGGAGTTGGTGAGGTGACACATGTTCCTTGTTCCTTTGTCTCTCTGATCTTTCAGCATTTACCCCAATATCTGGCTCTGGGTTTTTTATTAAGACCATTTAGGAGTTTGTGTTACAACCTATGGCTTGTAAGTTGGACTTTTTGTGATTTTTGGATAGCACAAGTCAATCTTCCAGCATTGGATAAATTCTGTCACTACATAAAGAAATTCCAGGGAGAGGCTTTAACTCAGAAAGACGGTAGCAGGTGAAGCTTGATGTATGCTCAGAAGGTAAGTGCCCTGTTGAATAAGCAAAACTGGCATGTTTACAGGAGCAAGAAGTGGTTCGTGCCTCACACTGGCCAGTTTGGACCAACAGCATTAAATCTCTGCAAATGACTGCTCTGCCCCTCCCTGCTTCTCCATGGGATGCATGGCTGCTCTGCCCCTCCCCGCTTCTCCATGGGATGCATGGCTGCTCTGCCCCTCCCCGCTTCCCCATGGGATGTATGGCTGCTCTGCCTCTCTCCCCTTCTCCATGGGATGCATGGCTGCTCTACCTCTCCCCCCTTCTCCATGGGATGTATGGCTGCTCTGCCTCTCCCTGCTTCTCCATGGGATGTATGGCTGCTCTGCCTCTCCCCCCTTCTCCATGGGATGCATGGCTGCTCTACCTCTCCCCCCTTCTCCATGGGATGTATGGCTGCTCTGCCTTTCCCCCCTTCTCCATGGGATGCATGGCTGCTCTTGCGCTTTCATCACACACTAGGTACGTTCCTCTGTCCATCTTTCCCATCATCATACCCCTAGCATTTAGCAGTGCCTGCTCTCAGTAGGTGGCTTTATGGAGATATATCAAAGGAAAGAGGGATGGTATAGCTCTTGGGAGGTTTCCATAACATACTTCATCAGACTGGTGATCCTGGGATCTCATTCATGCCTTACCTTCAAAATCTATTATTCGGTGCTAGAGCTATGTGTCATTGGCCCACTAAGTTACAAGCTACCTAAGTTAGGAACTGTATTGTTCTCATCTACTCAGCTTCATACCTGGCACACAATGGAAGGCACATAGAAGTTCTATAAACAATCTTTGAATGAGCAACTGAATTAATGCTACATGGATGAATCTCCTCACCCAGGCAGTTTCCCTCATCAGAAAACATACTCTCTCCAAGTAATCATTTAAACATGCACAAGAGAGTGTGACAGATATTCATGTCAAAAGCAGCAACCTTGGCCACAAAGATGTGATAATATGGTCATTTTCCATAAGATAACTTGACAATTCTTTATTACTTTTTCTACTCTAGAAAAATTATGTCATTTTTGCATCGTTGACAAAAAAAAAGAAATCAAAGCATAATGTTCTTAACTCCACTAATTTTGAATATAACCAAAACTAACTCGTGAGAAATGAAAGTTCTTGTTTGGTAGGATTAATACTAATGATCCATTTTGATCCTGCTAATGCAGGATCAATCTTATCACACCTAGCATGAAAGAAAGTAAACGTACCATGGTTACAGAAGTCTGTTTTATGCAGAAGAATGTTTGTGATGCAATAAATAGGACTGATTTTTACTTGACATTGTCATCATTTTCCTAAAGCTTTTACATCAATACATTTGAAACTGGGAGGCTTGAAATCTTAGAAATGTACTGTCTTCCAGTTCTGGAAGCTTCAAGTCTGAACGTAAGGTTTGGTCAGGACCATGCTCTCTAACACCTCCATGATTTCCAGGGTCTTGGTGTTAGCTAGTCATCCTTGGTGTTTCTTGACTAATATATGCAGCTGTCTTTTCTTTGTGTCTCTTCAAAGCATCTTTGCTCTCTGTCTCTCTGTCTCTCTGTCTCTCTGTCTCTGTCTCTCTCTGTGTGTCTCTCTCGTGCACGCGTGTGCACTTGCTCTGTGTGTATGTGTGTATGTGTGAATGTGTGTGTGTCCAAATTTCCCTTTCATAGATAGACCAGTCATAGTGGATTAGCTTCTACCCTAATGGACTCATTTTACCTTTATTATCTATGTAAATACCCTACATAGTGGTACATCCTGAGCCCCTAGGAGTTATTTTTTCAGCATATCTTTTAGGGGATATAATTATACCCATAAAATTTTCGTTACTGGTAAGTGGGTGGGGATAGATTTCCTTTAGTAGGCATATAGACAATTTGTTTGCTTTTCATCCTTGTCTTTCTTTCCCGATTTCTCCACTAGCACCAAAGTCTATGGGAAAATGAATATTATATTTAATTTGAAATGCATTTCTAGAAACAGTATCTTTTAAGATTATTCGTATCATTTACCTCTCAGTTAAACTTTCTTTGTGACATTTCTTTGATTTTTTTAATATATTCTTCATTCACACATTGACAAGGAATAAATTATTCCATGTACTTGTGTCTGAGGTACACATCTCAACTTTAAATTCACTGTAGGAAGAGAGTCTGATGGATTCACAGAGGAAAGTTGTGGCCACACCAAACAGACAGGGCAAATAATTAAAAACATACCAATATCTTCTCTGCCTGCCACAAATGTACTGTGCCTTTGGGTTCTCTACAGTTATTCATATAGTTGTTACATCCATACATAACTCCTTCCACAAGTTAATTCCTTCCTACAGAAGGGGGCTTCTCTTGCACAATATGTCCTCAACAAATGCCATTTTACAAGACTTAGGTCAGGATCAAATGAGAGAATGAATAGGAAGTCTCTTACGATTATAAAATTCATCCAGGAATCATCGATCATGCATTGCTGCTGTCCAATTCTAAAAGCAATAAGACTGCAGAGGCCCCCAATAAAGAAGGCAGAGGGCTGACAACTATTTTAAAAATTCTAATCAATTGCTACAAAATAATCTTGGCATTGGATAAAAGATTTGAGAACAAGTGCTTAGTAGATCCAGCAAAAAAATTTAGAAGATGGGGACATTGATGTTAAGAAGAAAGCAGAGAAATCAGGAAAGTGTATTCGGGGGTTAAGTGGGGCGGAAGTAAACTCACAGAGTTCAGTAAATTCATGGATATGGAGCAGTCAAGCAACTCTGATTACTAATAAATTTCTTAAACGTAAGTTCTCTTAGGGGAGTCATGGATGAGGCTAGAGGTGATGGTAGAAGCCACACCTATAAGCACAGACTTTGAAGTTGACAAAGGAAGCAACAGGAAGCCAACCATTCAAGAATTTGAAGGAAAGTAGTTACAGCTGGGATGCTTTGCTTGAAATCTCCTTAGCAGGGAACGGAGCGGATGGACAGGAGGATTGCCATCCCAGAGACAAGAAAGTCATTAAGAGATCAATGGAGTAGGTCGGGTGACAAGTACTGAGGGTTCAAACTAAGGAAGTGTCACTAGCAGAGTGGAAGAGACAGACAGGCTAGAATTGAAGTCAGTATCTTTCAAACTGAAAATCCAACCCACTAATTACTGTGCAATAACCCTGGCACTTAGACAACCAAGGAGGCAGTGACTTCAGTCTAAGGAACACTAGCCATGTTTAGGAATAAAAGGAAAATAAAATATCAGAGTCCTTTAACTCCTTGGCAAGAGCCTAAGCTTTGTTTTTTGGTTTGTTTGTTTTTTGGTTTTGTTTTTTTTTTTTTGGTTTTTGGCTTGTTTGTTTGTTTTGTTTTGTTTTAAAGTCATTATTAAAATAGAGAAATACATCTTAATATAGATAATGACCTAGTAACACTTCAATTCTTAAGTACGAGAATATACAAACATGAATTCATATAAATGTGGATATGTGTATATTGAGCATGACGTCAAATCATGAACCAAAATATTTATACTAACTTAGCAGGCCTCAGTAGCCATTTGGATGGATGGGAAAGGCTACAAGAAATAGTGTGGTTAAGTTGACTTTGACTAGTCGGTTTGAGTATATGTTCAATTTCAAGCATAGAGTTTGGGGAGTTAAGGAGTCCCCAGGACATACTGTCTAGAGAGTATGTAAGTAACTGTCTAATGTGGAGGAAAGAAGCTGTAAGTACAAGACTGGGTCAGGGTGGTGTTCATCAGAACACACAGAACAGAGAAAGGTGTGGGGAAAGCTACCATCGCCCAGGAAGAATGCAAGGAGTGGGAAGAATAAAGGGCAGACAAAAGAACTCTGAAGAACACCAACGAACAAGGGTTCCAGTGAGGAGAGGAGACAAGGGCACAAGGTTAAGGAAAAAATGAGGTCCCATAATCATATGGTGGATGTTTAAGGAAATGGAGCATCTCTATTCATATGAAGGAGAGAAACCAAGAAAACTGAATTCTGGTGGGACCTTAGTGGGAGCAATTCCTGGGAAATGATGAGCAGAGGCAGAATAGATATGGATTTAGTGATTCTTGGTGTGTGCAACTTGCAGTCTTAAACCTGGGCATCCCTGGAAAAGTAGACTGTTGATCACACTAGACTCGAAATACTAAAAATTCAAATAGCCAATGAGGGAGAGGCAAACGGTGTGGGCTCTTCCCCAAGAGACTTGACTCTTAAGAGAAGATGGTAGATTGGCACTTAAAAGGGGAAAAGTTAAGATTGTCACTCAAGTATTCCTCTCCCCCTTGTGATTTTTTAACTTATGCTAAAAATGTATTTCCAGAAGGTGAGGGGATGAGGAAACAGAAAGGCTGGTGGCACAGAATGCAAATATTAAACGGACTGATGTTTTCTCATTGAGTGAGGGCAGGCAGGACCCTGGGCCACAAGGGTAGGATGAGGTCCTGATAATGGCAGGGAGAAGCTGAGAGGGGGACAGAAAAAAAGGGGGACTGAAACAAAGGGTGTCTACCTTGTCAGGAGCCAGTGGTGTGATAACGGATGTGTGGCAGCCGGAAGGAGGATGGACAAAGAGTTGGGACATTATGAAGTTTCAGGATGACACTTGAAACTCATTCCAGGAATCAAGAATGACCAGCTGAAGAGGAAATAAAGAGTATGTGTTCTACATACACAATTATCATTACCAACTAAATAGGGTCCCAAGCTTGTCCAGCCATACAATTACAAGGACATTATACTCCTTGAGAAATACCTTTCATTGCACTTAAAAAAAAATTCCTTATGGGTAATTATATGGCTACACAAGAGATAAATACAGACTTTAAAATGACTGAAAGGACACATGTCCACCTTTGGCAGGGATACTATGAGTATCACTTACTGTCCAGCAGTGCATGACATAGCGGATTCAGATAAACTCAGATTGGAAGGGAGCATGAAAACAAGAGGAATCAGGTGGGGAAATGCAGTGGGGATGCTATGTCAGGATCCAGTACACACAGAAGCCTGGAAAACAAGACAGTTTAACATAATGCCAAGCCTGGGCTATCAAATACTGCCCCCTCCCTCTTGGTGGGCTTCTATAAACACCTTATGACAGATTATTACAATCCTCTGTGATAGATTATCTCCAGTTTGTCAATGAGGAAACCACAATCCCATACAGTTAATGAACCATGGTTGGTAAAAAAAAAACAATACTAAGATGTAACTAAGTTAACTGATTTAACCCTTTCCTTAGCCTTTTTTGTTATTTACCAAAAACAATAAGGAAAATAACAACACCTAAATTCGGACCTCTATCAAAATTAAATAATATATATAAAATAGATAAGATAATTAATAAGATTCATGTGAAAGCGCTAGACACCCCCACAGACACTGAGATTATATTTGTCTAGCAAAATACTTCTAAACTAGTAGTAATTTTGCATCTGAGGGCACATGTGACAAAGGGGATAGATTTTATTATCACAACCAGCAAAGTACCACCGGCATCTAATAGACAAGCCCAGGCTGCTAGTGAACATTTGGCCATGCACAGGCCAGTAAGCAAAGTGAAGGATTGTACCCAAAATTTCAACAGCACCAAGAATTAGGGACCTCTGCTACAGATTTAGTGTAAGGGCTGGGAACCCCATGTGTACAAATCATAGCAAAACCTCACAAATGGCAGGCAGGTCTTGGTGTCCAGGTACTCACGGATCTGGACCACCACTTGCTTTCAATGAGTTAGTGTTTTACCAGTATGAGCCTCGGCTTTCAGAGGAGCAACTGGTAAATGCCCCTACCACCACCACCCTGGGGAAGAAAATCAGTAAATTGATGCTTTGCTCCTGGCACATAGAAACATGTGGTGTTGGCATTATTATCATGAATGGAAGGCATAATAAACATGGTTCTGATCAAAAGAGAGCATGTTCTTACTAAACTGGGTAAGAAGAAAGAAGAGAATTAAGAAACACTACAGTGACCGCAAACGTTATGAACAGCCACGGTGTTAATATCTGACTGTGAAAGTCTACCCTAGATTATTCTCACTGTAAAACAACTTAGAGAAGTTATATGGCTGTTGAGTAATGTGCTGTTGACACAGTGAAATTAATCACCTTTCATCACTGTGAAGGAATTCAGAAGCCAGGTTTCTGGAGTTGGAAGGTTCTTTGCATGGTCACTGCTCTGTCTCCTGAAAAGCTTTCTTTAAAAAAGTTTGGCTCAGAAGAGAGTGATTTCATAAAAGCATTTGGATCCCTACCCATCATTGCTTCGTACATCTTTTTTTTTAACAATTTCTTTCCAGTGCTTTTGATTTTTGCAGACATTGGCCCTGGCTTTTTAATCCCTGGCAGCCACACTGATTTTTCTCTCTCCCATGTAGCTATTCTGACAACCTGTCTCGGCTACCTTGCACAGAAGCAGCGTTCAGTCTGCAGACATCTTCCACTCTGTTTATGAGTGTTGATCTCTTCTTGCATTCTTACCTGTGGGTCTGTACTCAGCAGCCTCCTCTCTTGCCTCCAGCTGCTCACTTCCCACAGGGCCTTTCTTCCTCTGGCCCTCAATCATCCTGATGGTGCTGGGAACCCTCTCAGCCACATTCATGACTGGTTAAACTATTTCTCTGACTTTACACACACACACACACACACACACACACACACACACACACACACACACATACTTGAAGTCTCCATCCAGGCCCCATCAGATTCCATTGTCAGATGGGTTATAAAGAGAATGGAAAATCCCCTTTGGAAACATTGTGCCCTCTACCATTCCCTGTCAAGGAGTGAGGAAGATCCAGTTGGTAGGGGCTGAGTAGCAAGAATGTGAGATACAGGGATGTGGGACACAGGGATGTGGCTGGAAAAGAGATAGTAAAGTTGTACAGCTATCTTAAGGCCCCAAACAAAACATGAAATGTGAGAATAACATGTTCAGTGGTCTCCAATGCAGAAGCCACTTACATGCTTATAAAGATACACACATACCCGCAGGCCCAGCAATGCATCGGGCTCAAGACATTTTTGTGTATTTCACTTCTGAGCCACCCAAACAGCAGCGAAGTTAGAAGTGGAGAAAGGTTGTCATTCTCTGTTGTAATAAGGAAACTCAGGATCAAAGAGGCTATAACCTGTCTCCCTTACACCACCCCCCCACCCAAAATGGTTGGTAAAGGGAAAGAGAAATGGGTCTCTAGACTTGCCAAGTGTTTTCTCCTAATTCAGAGATTTAGGAGAACCAAAGGTAGTAAACAGAAATAGAGAGCAGGGAGCGGCTAGAGCAGGAGGGAAAGGGTAAGCCGTGCACGGGTCACAGCAGAAAGAAAGAGATGGGAAAGTGTGTGTGGCAAGCAGGGGTGCGGTGGGGGCTCTCAAGAATGAAAGAATAAAATCACACTCAGAGCCTGGGGATAATGCTCAGTGGTAGAGCACTTTGCCTAACATGTTAGAAGCCTTGGTTCAATAGCCAGCACCGTGAAAAAATAGTTGTAATGGCACCATCAGCCCCCACCCACCACCCTACTCCAAAAAGCGGGGGGGGGGGGAGGGAGACCAGCAATGGGATAAGGTCTTACCAGCACCCAACCCCCACCCGCAGAGTCCACCTAGCAAAGTTGAGAGATCTGTGAAACCTCTAGGACTAAGAAAACAGTCAACTCAATGACCACAGATCTCTGCTCCGATTCTTTCAGTATAGGCTTTAATTCATAACATACTCAAGGGGGGACACCAGGGCACTGCTTTATAGGAGTAGTGACATTAAACACACTGACCTTGGCTGAACTGAGATGGCAGGTGGCTACAAGTGCCCTGTCTTGTTCTTGACCCGTCCATCATCCCACCCGATTATTCCCCAAACCCTGTCTCGGGCTTTGGGGGCTCTTCTGGTCCAAGTAAGACTCTAACGGCCACTTAGAAAGAAAGAAAAGAAAATCTGAGACTGTTTAAATCAACTCCCAACTCCTCTTCATCTCTTTTCCTTAAGTTTTTTTTTTAATTAGATGAATTGTGGTTTGTTTGTTTGTTTGTTTTTAAATCCATTTCGTCTTCACCTGCGTTTCCACATCACTCCACTCAGGAGAGACCCACAGTGGCACGCAGCTCACAGCAGTCATAAAGGAGACGAAGGGTACCTCGCAGTCAGTCTGGGTGCGCCCCGTCTTCCCCAGAAGCCCCTTCCCAGACCCCGTCCGGTCTCCAGAGACTGGGGTAAACTGCGCGGCTGTAGCCGGCGCTGTAATCATAGGACACCTGATGGGGCGGCGGCAGCGCGCAATCTGGGAAGAAGGGGGTGAAAGAGGTCAAGGCTGGTGTGTCCTCCCCACCTGGAGAGTCCAAGGCAGTGGGGTACAGGAAGCGCACAGGCTCGTTCAAGGTCACGCCGCAGCGAACACCAGCCAGAGGAGGCTTCTTGGTCTGAGGACAGCTCGGGGCGCTCCAGGGCTCGGGGTATAGTAGGTTCCCCACCATCGCTGGCGGCTCAAAGGGGCCAGACTCCAGCTCCAAGGGTCCCCGTAGGACTGTGGCTCCCGCGGGGAACGCGTCCAGAGGCTCCGCGGCCAGTAAGGCGGCCGAGTCGGTGCCAGCGCCGAAGTCCGGCGCCAGCAACTCCAAGAACTCCATGGCCTCCGCCCCTTTCTCTAGGTCACCCAGGCTCACGCCCTGGCCCGAGGGGCCGCAGCCGCAGCCGCCGCCACTGCTGCCGCTGCCACCCACTCGGGACGGCTCAGTGAAGAAGGACGGGGGCAGGTTGCGGGCGCGCAGAGGGACCTTCCTAGTCCCAGGGGCCGCTGAGTTCCCCGCGGTGCCGGCCCCATCGCCCGCAGCGCTTGCTGCTCCGAGGCCCGGGACTGGCACGGCCACCGCACCGCCTGGGGGCTCTGCGCCCCCGGGGACATGGTGCAGAGAGTCGAAAAGAGCAGCCAGGCTCCGGCTCTGCAGGCTGGCGGCAGCCGCGGCCTGCGTCGCCTCCCTCCTCGGGGTGGCCTTGCAGTGCGCCGGAGCCGCGACGGTCGGGGTTCCCGGGGCGCCCGGAGGCCGCTTCGCTGGAGCGTCTGCAGCGCTCGGGGATGGCGGTCCCGGAGGCGCGGTGCCCATGAGGCCGCTGCAGCGCTTGATCTGCTTCTGCAGGTACTTGCGGTGGTTCACCTTCCGCTTGGACTTGCCTGGTTTGTCCAGCGCCAGCTTGATGTTGCTGGACGCCGAGTCTATGAAGCTGAGCAGGTCGCGGGTGGCCTCGCGGACGTCCCCGCCCTCTGATCCGGACAGCAGCGCTCCTGCGGGCGCCCCGCTCTCATCGTCCTCGAAACAGCAGCCCTTGTCCAAACTTCCGAAGGCGCTCACCAGCCCGTCCGCGGAACCTCCAAAACCGAAGGGGATGAAGGGGTGCGAGCTGAGCAGCGCAGCCTGCACCGCCATCGCCGCGGCTCCTGAGCCGTCCGCAGCGCGGCCCGTCCACTCCCGGCCCGCTCCCACCCAGGCTCGGCGCTATCTGCTCGCTCCGGCCCGAGCTCGCGGCTCAGCCTCCCGGGGGAGCTCATTAGATCTTGTAAGCCAGAGGCGGAGGGTGGGAGCGCGAGGCGACCGCCCCGGTAGCGGAGGGGAGGGACTTGCTTAGCGAGGCTTGAGGGACGGGGGAAGAGGGGGGTGAACTCGGGCTTTTCTAGTTTTCCCGAGCTTTCTCAAGCCTTAACCCTTTCTTTTCTCTGTGTCCCGGGGCATTTGTTTTGACTGGCCTCAGCCGCCAGGGGTAAGGAGAAAGCTTGTGTTCAAAGCCCAGCTCAGCCCCTGTAAGACCACACCCTGGCCCTGGACTGGGTGCCTAAGGCAAAGTAGAAGTCCACAAACCTGGGTTTCCATCCCAGCTCTGGAAGCAGTGCGGTCCACCAGCTTCCCGCTTCTGGATGCTTGCCCTGTGTCAGTCTATCCTTTATCACTTGTCCAACATCCTCGTGTACTGCGTGGTTTTGCCACCATTCAACAAAAGAAACTGGACTGCTGAGAAGCTCAGAGAATTGGCCACAGCCACATCTAGCCCCGTCGGACAACGCCATTCTCAAACTGATTGATTAATCTATATGCACTTTGTTGATCTCGTCTTTCTGAAGATGGGAGGAAAATTGTGTTTCTTCCAACTCTACTTCTGAGTCAAAGGTTCTGGTCAGTTTCTCTGGGACCCTCAAGTTCTTACTTCTACTGCTTGATTGAGAGAAGTTAATACTAGCTTAAAGTAAACTGAAGCCAGCACTGGGCCCAAAAGGCAAATGAGAAAGCCAGTTCTTGATGGAGAGAGAGAAAGCCCTCTCCCCCACCACTCCCAGCCCCTTAGTTTCCCTCTGTCCTACCTCTCAAGTCATATAGATTGTCCTTCCACATTTCCATTGTATTTAGTGATCACGTTGAAATTCCCTCAGACACACTTTTTTTTACCAGAGATTCATTCCTCTTGTGACAGAGAAAATGAACAACGAGGTCCAGCATGAAAAGTTATTGATAAAAAGACGTGGGTGCTGTTTTAAGCCTTACCATTCAATTGCCTTGTAACTGGACCTGAAAGCCTTGCTCTTCTGAGCCCATGGCTTTGGACCAACCAGCCCACCATGCTTTGCTTTGATTAACTTACTCATGTTAAATACAGGCGAGGCTGCCCACCTCACTGGGCACATACAGCATTTATTATACAAAGAAGCGGCCTGTGGTGATGACTGCACTCCTTGACATGTCTTCTCCGTCACAGGTGTGCATGAGAACTAACAGATGCCACAATAGGAAAGCCCTGTGCACATGACAGTTCTCTTAGTTATCATGGTGTAGGTCACTGAAGAGGTACACCAAAGTCTTCTTTTCAAGTCTCATTTTTCGGCAGCAATAACAGAAACATGTTGGAGCATACATATACCCTTACCAAAGAAGACAAGCTTTATTTAAGCAATGGGAATAGGCACTTACTCAAACCCATAAAGTTGAATCAAACTTTGTGTTTTAATCCAAGCTGGCTCCGTTGTCATGCACCTTTTATTCAGGTTCAGACAGTGATGTCCACGACAGTCAAAGACACCCAAAACCCAGTAGAGATGCCAAAAGTTTAATTAAAAATGCCCAGGGGCCAACTGCACAAGCTTCTACACTAGAAAGTCCGAAAGAAACCAAAGTTCTAGTATAATCATATTTAAAATAAATGGACTATGAAGATTCATCTGTAAAAGTCCTTCATTTCTAGACAGTTGGAATCATACACATCAAGGCTAATTTTCCGTATCATTTCCATTCCTCATCTGAGAAATGAGAATACTCCTAACTATTCCCATGGGTTTTGAGAGGCTTATGTGACATAGTAGGCAAATGTAACTGGCGAGTCTTATTCTTCTCCTGGTACAGTGAAGGCTGTCTCACTTCCTCGTCTGTCATAAAAATAGTGACCCAATGAACTCCATGTTCTTGATTTCTTATGTCCAACCCATTCTATTCCAACATAGCAGACTATAAAATCAGCACCTTTTGTCCTTGGTCCCCAGCCAAGCACCTATTCCCAAGGGTAAGAGAGCAACTGTGCTTGTGAGTTATACGAACTTCTAAAAGGGCAGTAGACTATGGTGGAAGAAGTGCTGAAATTATACTCAAAGGCTAACACTGGTGTCCAATCTCACCTTTATTATCTGACAGTACAAAACTTCTCCCATGGACTCTAACCTATCAAATAGAAATAACATGAGAACTGTTGGTGAAAACTCAACAAGATAGTAGAAGTGAACATCTTTTGACAACTACATGTATAGAAAAGTAAACTCTCCATAACTTTGCGTGATTCACAACGCTGACATCTCTGCCTGTCTAGTCACTTACTCATTTGGCAGAAAGATATTGACACTCACCCTTGGCTGTGCATATAATGGAGTTAATACTGGGAATGCAGAGGTAAGAAGCTATGATTCCAGCTCTTTCTAGTGGAAAGGTAGATATGCACATGAGTCATTGTAGTTTATGACCTAAGTAAATTAAAGGCACCAGTGTGGATGGAATAAAAGGACCCTCAAGTCTGCCCAAAGAAGATAAGCTGTTTACAAAGACAGGGTAGTATTGGAGCAAAGACTTAAATGATATCCTGAGTATTTCAAGCTAATATGCCCTATCTCTCTGAGAGAACAGCCCAGAGGCAGGAGTAAATGAAAGCAATGATGTTCATGGAAAACAAGCAACAGAGAATAACTTTTGCTTGAATTACTCTATTTCTGAACCCAGAGGAAGTCCTTAGGGCTTAAACTACCCAGCGACATTATCCAGACCTAGGCTCACTCATGGCCTCAGTCGCTTTTCCCCTACATCTGCTTTCTTTTCTGGAAAAGTCCTATCTGGGATGAAATTGGTTTTACTTGAGCCAGTGGCTCACTCCTGCCAAGCCCTTCAGCCCCTCCTCCTACCCCCTGAGTGAAAGTATTCACTTGATGGCTTTGACATCAATACATTTCACTTCCTATAGAGAGCCTAGGGACTCAGCTCCCGCCTCTGCACCAGGGGATCTGCAGATCTCCAATGGAGAGCTCTTTCCCCCGGTGATGCCTAATGCTGAGCAAGTGGGATTAGTCTCCTTGGGAACCGAGCCCCCCAGGGGCTCAAGAGCTGAACTCGCCCCAAACCATTTGGGAGAATTGAGATTTCATATTGTTCTTTTACACAGGGATTTCAGGACATTACTGGAACAAAAGCCCACCTGAGAGCTGCCTCCTTTCTGTGGGTAAATATAGCAGCACGATCAAAAGTTGACTTACTTATTTTGTTTTCCCTCTTTTTAACTTTAATCATATTCCCTGCAGGACAATCTCAGTCCTCAGAGATGTCAGGAATGCACATTCATAATGAAAGAAATACTTACACATCTTTTTTTCTCTTCCCAAACCAATATCCTGACACTGGTTAGTTGGGAAATCTCAAATAAAGCAATTTAATTCCTCACACAATTTATAAAGTATCATTTTCATCCTAATACAATGTTACCTAACAAATATTACATACACAGACCCAATGTTGTCTTTTGCCTTGTTTCTCACCCAACCCTACTCCACACACACCCTACCCCGTAAACCTTCTACCAACACAATATCTCAACTTCTGGTTTAAAATATGAAATGCTGGGCAAGGGAAATGGCTCAGTGGATAAAGGTTCTTGCCACCAAGCCTGGACCCAAATTCCATCTCTAAGATCCACATCATAGAAGAAAGCACCAGCTCTTTCAAGTTGTCTTGTGACCTCTACATAGGTGCCATGGCACATACACATGCACACACATGCACAAATAAATGTAAAACACGAGTTAAAAAATATGAGGTGTTACTTTTCCCATCTATCATTATGTCATAGGTCACTCCAAAATTTAGCAGCTCAAAACAATAGCCATGTTATCATAGTTTTAAATGTTACAGATCAGTCATTTGGCTAGGTGAAGCATCTGGTCTATGAGACACTGGGCTGACCTAGAGGATCCAAATTGACATCTTTCATAGGCTGGTTCCTGTACCAACACACGCTGGTGTTTCCAGCAGTCTGATCTAAGAAGACTCTGACTTCTTAGAAAGAAATGTAGGCAGTCTCAGAGAAGATGTTCCAAGAGGCTCACGAGGCATCTGGCAGGTTTCTAGTCCTAGAATCCCCAGGATGCCACTCTCACTGTTTTTCATTGGTTGAGCAAGTGATGGGGGCTAGCACTAATTTAAGGGATGGGACATTAGCTTCTACCCTTCCAGTAAAGAAACAAAAAAGAATTGGTGTATCTCTTGAGTCCTTTTAGTCATTAGCAGCCACTATCCCCCATCTTGTTTACTTTGTTAAAGAAACTGAGTTGTTGCCTTGTCAACTGCCTCTCACTCCCTGCTTGTCACTGGGTGTATATACAGAGATTTGGTTGCTATTTAGCCTCAGAACATAACATTCTGTCATTTACAAAAATCGCAAATGAACCTGGAGAGCACTGTGCTTAGTGAAATAAGCCAGGCATAGGACATACTGTATAACGTCACTTCTCATTTCATTTAATTTTGGTTTGGTTTTACAGAGCTGAGGGTTGAAACCTGGAGCTTTAAACAAGTTAGGCAAGCACTTACCACTGATATATATCACAAATTTCCAGTTTTGTGGGTCGTAAGCATGCATCACCATGGCCAGCTTGATCTCATTTGTATGTAATCTTACAAGAGAAAAACAAAAATCAAATTCATACACATGTAGTAGAAGGGTAGTTACCAGAGAGCCCAATAGAGATATGTTGTGGGGCAGGGAGGTTCACTAAAATGTACCAAGCTGTTGGGCATGGTGGTACATGCCTATAATCCCAGCACTTGTGAGGCTGAGACAAAGAGTATCTCAAGTTTGAAGTCAGCCTGGGATACAAATGAGTTTTAGACCAGTTGAGTCTGCAGATTATGACCCTGCCCTTAAAAACTACAACGTAAAACAAATACAGTGTCAGACAAGAAGAGTAAATTCTTGACATCAACTTTATACCGTGATGAATATAATCAATAATAAAGCATTATAGATTTCAAAGAGTAAATTTCAGATATTCTCACCATAAAAAAAATAAACATGGAATGGTATGCTAGTTAACTTGGTTTAATCATTCCACAATGACTAACTATACCAAAACACAGCATTAGTGCCTTACAATGTAATTATTATTTGTCAAATAAATTTTTAAAATAAAATAATTTCAGCTATAGAAATATTGTTAAAAGAGTGAACCTTAAAATACATATTGTGTGTAAGTTTATTTGTATGTATCTCTGAATGTGTGTGTGTGTGTGTGTGTGTGTGTGTGTGTTTCTGAAAACTTAGATGAAAAATTCCCTACATGATCAGAGATGGATACCAGCTCTCCAAAAATAGAGTCAGCAACTAAGAAATAACACTTCACTGCTCACACTTCCAAGTCAGTTTTACTGACTGTCACAAAATCCTAATTCAGGTGAGGCTCAAGCTGTTTAGCAAATACTTATCACCTCAAATGTTAGCACAATTAAATTCTCAATTTTATAGCTTAAAATCCTCCAGATCACACCAATTGGTCATCCAGTACCTAATGGTCAGCCCTGATGACATCATACGAGATACATTTCACAAATTGAGCAGGTTGTATTTATGTATTTGTGAATATATATGTATATACATATACATGTGTATAGGTATATAACAATTAATATAAAAGACTATGAATTTGAAAGAGAAGAATGAGGAGGTATATGAGTACATTTGGAGGGAAAAAAGCAAAGGAGGAAATGATGTGACAATATTATAATTTAAAAAATAAGAGACATATATATATTTTTAATCCTTTCCTAACAGAGTTCAGCCCTGCTCTGACACTAGTCTGGCCACAACATCCTGTTAGTCAGCTTCCCATTCTCACTCAGGTCACAAGGTGCAAACTGTAACACAGAGGAATGTCAGCTGAGACAAAGGAAGTAGCTAGATGACCAATGTGGGTGTGGTGATTTGAAAGAAAATGCACCCCGCTCCCCCCACCCCCACCCCCACCCCCTGCAAAGGCAGTGGCACTTGCTGTGCATGTTCTGTATGGCAAATGTGTTGTTCTGATTGGTTAATAAATAAAACACTGATTGGCCAGTAGCCAGACAGGAAGTATAGGCAGGACTAACAGAGAGGAAAATGGAGGAAACAGGAAGGCAGAGAGAGAGACCTGCCAGCCGCCGCCATGACAAGCGAGATGTAAGGTACCGGTAAGCCATGAGCCACATGGCAACTTATAGATTAATAGAAATGGGTTAATTTAAGATAAAAAAGTAGATAACAAGAAGCCTGCCACAGCCATACAGTTTATAAGTAATATAAGCATCTGAGTGATTATTTTATATGTGGGTTGTGGGACAGCGGTGGCTTGGTGGGACCTGGAGAGAAGCTCTCCAGCTACAGGCGCTATTAGAAGGTGTGGCCTTGTGGGAGGAACTGTGCCACTGTGGGGGTGAGCTTTGAGGTCTTTTCCTCAAGCTTCACTCAGTGTGACAGCCAGTCAACTTTCTGTTGCCTCTGAGTCAGGATGTGGGACTCTCAGCTCCAGCACCATGTAGCCTGCATGCTGTCATGCTCCCTATCATGATGATAATGGACTGAACCTCTAAAACTGTAAGCAAGCCCCCTCAATTAAATGTTTTCATTTATAAGAGCTGCCATAGGAATGGTGTCTCTTCACAGCAATAAAAGCCTAACTATGACAGCAGGAATCTTCATACAGATCTGAAGACGGAGAAAAGCCTGCATCGGGGTGAGATGGACAAAGAGCATTTCCGGTGAGGACAAAGCCACTCAGAATACACTACACAGAGGAGAGAGATAAGCGTATGTGAAGGACAATTAGATGCTTGTGTGGAAAATGGTTTGCATGGGAGTGACAAGAGAGGAGGAGGTCATAGCTGGATTGTAGAGTTTGAATGTCATAATACAAATCCTTACTATATAAACATTGTCTCCCTGTAGGGAGACAATGGGGGATTTCATGGACAGAAAATGGTTGTTGAGTTTTTTGGTTTTATTTTGTGCAGTGGAATGGAATATGATTTATTATTAAAAAGTGCAAAGCACAAATGTAATAACATAAATTAATCTCAAAAATATTAAATGGGACAATTATGATGCATGGAACCAGAATAGCAATTGCCTACAGGATTGACTGAGAGGGATCACAGAAGAACCTTCATATTGAGAAGGTTTTTTGTATCCTCAATGGGTTTGCAGATGTATATTAGTCCATTTTTGCTACTAGGCTACTTTATGAAAAGGATTATTTCAGCTCACAGTTTTAGAGGTGCAAGGTATGGGGAACTCATCTGTTCATGGTCATTAAAAAATATTTTATTGTATTGTATGTGTCTGTGTGAGATGTATGTGTGTACACATGTGTGTTATTACATGTTCTTGTGCATACATGTAAGTCAGAAATGGGGCATCAGATTCCACAGGGCTAAAGATGGTTGCCAGATGCCCATCTTGTTAGGCAGGGTGCTAACTCCAGTCCTGACCTCAATAAGTGCTCTTAACTGATGAGCCATTTCTCTAGCCCTGATAGCCTTCTCACTGTAAAAGTCCCAAAGTGGTACAGGGCATTCCATGGCTAGAGACGAAGAACATATCTATGTATACATGATACCCCATTCCACCTCTCTGTCTCTCTCTGTCTCTCTGTCTCTCTGTCTCTCTCTGTCTCTCTCTGTCTCTCTCTCTCTCTCTCTCTCTCTCTCTCTCTCTCTCTCTCTCTCTCTGTGTGTGTGTGTGTGTGTGTGTGTGGTTTCTGGTCATTCTTTCTCTTCTTATAAAACCACCAAGGATTCAATCATGGGGCTCCATCCTAATGGCTTTACCTAATCCTAATCACTTCCTATGCCTCCATCTTTGCCTCTAAACATCAGAGTCAGATCATTTCCAGCCTCACAATAGGGATTGCATTGCATTTCCACATATGAAGCCATGGAGGGCTCTCAAGCCATAGCAGAAGTCAAATCTGTCCACTTAAGTCCATCATGCTGGTCTTTATAAATCATACATAGAAAAGAAAGGAACTTCAGTTTATCATCAATATAAATTGTATCAATAAGGGAAAGGGCTGAAAGTCAACCTGCCCTTCATTCTTCTCTTCTGTTCTAATTCATCAGGTTTTGATCCATAGAGCAAGTGGCTCTTTTACTGCAGACTCAAGCAGAGGAGGCCAAGATGGAGCTGAAGGCTTTGATTTCTGAATAATGATTCTCCTTCTTCCTGGAAATGAGGGAAATTATACAAATCCTTCTGCAGGGCATCCTCTTTTGCTCAGATGTTATTCAAATTCTTCAGGACACTAGATTCCGGCTGCATTGATGTGGAGTGGCATCTGTCAGAACAAAGCTGAAGTCTGCTGTGAGCACACAGAGGTTTGCAGCAAAATGTAAGAATGTGAACAGGAAGCACCCAGCGCTGAGGTAAGGCCTGGCCACTGGAGCAGCCCAACAGCTCAATATCCGGTGCACCAGATGGAACTACTTAAAGACCTAGATCCTATTATATGAGGTTGAATTCATTCAATTAAACAGCTTAAGCAGCTCCAACCAGCCACTGGAACACGTCTCTGCAGACTGCTAAAACAATGGCTTGAGGGACATTTGAGGTTTACTTTCTCTTGTGGGAGGCCAGCTGGAGTGGCTCAGCGCACAGCTACACTGGGGCGGGTGGGCATTGCATAATTGCATTAAGCTTGCCTGTTCTTTCAGGGGAGCACTTCCTGAGTACATCGAGGGAGGAAATGAGTTCAAAGAGAGCACTTTTGGGTCTTAGGACACCACACTTCGCTTTAAGTCCTCTCCTCCAAGCCTTCAAGCCACTCATGAGAAGAGGATGGGTGGGATGTAGACTCCCCTGTCTATGGCTACTTTTACTGTCCTGCTCTTGTTCTTTCTTCATGATTATCAAATTGTCTTTTAACAAACAAGCATAACATTTTAAACAGCAAATGTGCATCGGGTTATATTTCTATAAAACTGAACCCAAGAACCACAATTCCACGGCTCTTTCTAAGACTTCTATCCTACATTTAAAGCCCACATTAAATTCTCAACTCTTTTTCAAAAGCCTCCTACATTCTCCTACTATTCTCAAACGGTTGGGTCTCCCTCCCTCATGCTTTGATATTTCACCTTTATCTCTTCTGTAGCCATTCTTTATTCCCTCATGTATTCACTCAACAAGCATGGATCAAGTGTTCAGCTTACGTTGGAAGCAGTTCTGAACACTTACACATACCGCTTTACCCTTTGAACAGCACTTTCCAGTAGATAACTTCTGTACTCACTGAAGAAGCCTAGCCTCACAGAGGTTGGCTGCTTGCCAAGGGTCAGACAGCTGGTAGCAGCAGTGTCTAGTTTCAACCTCAAATCCTCTACTTCCAGATCTCGGCTACCTTCATTCAGTTCTGCCCCCATGCTACTTAACTACTTCTAGCACTTATTTCTACTGGGAATGTGTGATGTGCCAGGCCCCGCCCTAAGCACCAAGTTTTCACACATCACTCAGTATTAGTCCTAAGGATCTAGACATGTTTCAATTCTCTATTTATAGTGTCACTGTTCGGCTGACATTCGCTGCAGACCTGCTACTTCCTACATATACCATGCACTGGATAAGGACAAATGACATACATAGGCTTCCCATTCCCAGGACACTGTTCTATAGACACACGAGAAAATTGTCTCTGGACTACCTGAAAGAAAGAGAGAGAATAGTTCACTATGCTGGGAAATTCCTATAAAACTTTGAAGAAGAAGGAGGGGGAGGGGGAGGGGGAGAAACAGGAGGACTAGGAGGAGAGGGGCTGTTAAGTGCATTAAATTGTAAAGTTGAAAAATAATGAGAGTTTTGATAAAGGATGTTTCCCTCATGGTGTCACCATGAACAACAGTGTGAAAGTACAAAATCCCAGAGTAGTCACCCAATCCTAAAGATGGAGAAGAAAGTTGGAATGCCATTCTCTAATTTCAACAGCTTATTTCAGATACAGTAACCAACAGAGTATGATATTGGTGACTGAACAGACAAAGGCATCAATGAAACATGATAGAGTTCAGAAACAGACATGCGTGTGTGTGTGTTTGTGTGTGTGCGCGTGCGTGCATGTGTGTGTGTGTGTGTGTGTGTGTGTGTGTGTGTGTGTGTGTGCTGAATAGGAAATGTCTCCCATAGCCTCATGTGTTTGAACACTTGATCTCCAGCTGGTGATGTTGTCTTGGAAGGTTGTGGAACCTCTGGGAAATGGTGCCTTACTGGAGGAAGGAGATCACTGAAGATCTCTCTACTTCCTGTCTGTCACAGAAATGTGGTCACTGGCTCCTTGTTCCTGCTGTCAGGCCCTCCCCATCATGTTGGACTGTGTGCCCCTGAAACTATAAGCCAGCAAGGAACCCTTCCCCCATAAGCTGCTTTTACCAGAGCATTTTATTTCAGCAACAGAAAAAGTAACCAAGATTTTGACAGAGAATTTTTATCTGAAATACACAAAAAGCTCTTAAAACTCAAAAGGATTATTGTGAACAGCTCAGTTGTTCAAAAGGAGCACATTCCTCACCAAAGATACAGGAGATGCAAATAAAAATCTAGAAAGATATGTAGTATCTTTCTTCGGATCTACTGTGGTTTCAAACAGTGATAAGATGCCACTGTATAGGTCTTAGAATGGCCACAGTCCCTAAGACACCAAATGCTGAAGAGGATGTGAAGTGACAAGAACTTGTTGGAAGACAGTTGGAAGGCAGTTTGGATGTTCCTTACAAAGCTAGCCACACTCTTACAATCCAGCAATTGCTGTTTGTTACTTACATAAAGGAACTGGGAATTAATTCATTTCCACATAAAACTTGTTCATGAATTCTCCACAGCACCTTTATCCACAGTTTACAAAATTGGGAATCAACTAAGATATTGTTCAC
>CABHPH010147197.1:12630-66676 GCA_902168325.1 Peromyscus nudipes | reverse complement strand
TGGAACTCACTTGGTAGCCCAGGCTGGCCTTGAACTCACAGAGATCCACCTGGCTCTGCCTCCCGAGTGCTGGGATTAAAGGCGTGCGCCACCACCGCCCGGCGTTTGCAAAGCCTTTCAATCATACAGTTTTGAGAAAGCCAGATTCAACTATCAATCTAAAATTGCTTTTTCCAAACAGAACAAATTCCACTGGGCTAGATCTGGGGGAGCCAGGATCTGAGAGTAGAAGAATTTAAACCAAAAGAAAATTTAATTGAATTTTTATCTAATGTTGAAGCAGAGAGATTTTGTAAAAATTTTAAAAAGGGAAAAAGTCAGTATCAATGACTACAGAAACTTTCAAGCCATTTTTCAACATGAATAAAATATTCACCTTTAAGGTACATAACAAAATTAAGAAAATGTAAGTTGTTTACATTATAGGTGATATATTTAATGTTAGAGTAGTCTCATAGATAATGAGGAAAATAATATTACATTAGGAAACTATAAGTATTATACATGAAAAGAATTTACGACAATAAAATTTATAATTTATATCATTTGACCATATTAACCATATTAAAAGAAACTGCAGACAGCTATAATAATGTGACGCACTCCCTTAATATCCATCAAATTGCAACAATGGAAGAAATTCAATATAGTCTTAGGCCATAAATTTTTAGATTCTACTTGTATGCAAATTGATATAGTTATGAACATTACAAATACACATTAATAATTTTAATTTTGCCCTGACAACTTTTTGTATGGTAGAATATTGACATGATTTGAAATATAAACAAATATATATCATAATGATGGTCAGCATAAAATGCTAAAATATTAGAAACCACATAAATATATAATAAGAGGAGATAATTCCAATATAATACATACTTTTTAAAGTGACATATTGACAAAGATAATTTAACAGTATTATTATACTAAAGCTTGATTGTGATAGTATCTGAAACTTGTTGATCTGGTTGTATTGTCCATTAATTATTCTATGTAAACCAACAGACATTACTTTAAAAAATAGTATTCATATATTAGCAGTAAAAAGTAAATTATATAAGGATAATAAAAAATTATAACGACTTTAAGTCTGTCCACAATTATGCTGATAACAAACGTGCTAACTACTTAACAACCTACAAACACAAGGGTGGGGGGGCAAGCACTGTCCTTTGGAGAGTCATTCGTGTGATTTCTCACAAGATCGTGACCTGTGACCCCACTGTCAAACAGTCAAGCAGGTGTCATTTCAGAAGATATTGTTTCCTTTTGAGTTTTTGACTAATATGATTTGCTACATATTTTATCAAAGTTCTGGTCTTCTATAGAGACTGAAAATTTTGTTCAATCACAATCACAATAAAATTTGCAAACACGCACTTGCCAAAAAGTCCTGCCCACCTCTACCCCCCTTCAAAGATCACCACCCATTCACACTTTCAGGTTTCAACAGCCAGTGGACTATATGAGAGACCATGAGACGTCTCCTTGTATTGGAAAATCAACTCACTGGAAAAATGTTAAGGAAGACTTCTTTTCTTCAACTTCCTACAGCAGCATTGTCTCATGTGAGATGTCCATGTATGAAGGACATACAGTGGGCAGCATCTGAGTAACTCAGGGTCTGGCAAATTGACGAAGCTCTTTCTATCTGAAAGCCAAAACTACAAGTTTGTCTGTTAATGGACATTCTAATCAGTACTGGAAATCCAGCATTTTCCTTTACACAGAATATACGTTTTTCCAACCTTATAAATTCGAGGCAGAATTTCTCTTCTTTCATAGAATATTGAGTTAAAATTCTCTTTTAGAAACTGGCACAAGTGGCCAGACAGATGGTACAGCAGTTGAAGGCTCTTGCCACCAAGCTTTGTGACCCAAGTTCAATGTCTGAAATCCATATGGTAGAAGAAAAGAACCACTTTAGAAAACTGTCCATTGACCTGCAGGTGCTTTCCATGGCACACATGCACACACATACACAGGCTCACATGCACAAACACATACTAATAAAATGCAATAAAACTGGCATAAGCTGACTATTATTCTCAATGATAAGGACCCTTGACACGTCTTTCCTCAATGATTCTTACAGTTGAAGTAGTATTACTACAAAATAACATTAGCATTTCTGTGAAGAGAAAAGTGTATCCCTATATGAATGAGCATTCAAAACAAGAACATAGCATGTCAAGAATCCCAGTGCCTCATACTCAAGCTAATGGCATGAGTATGGCCTTCCCCAGATCCAAGTATGGATATTGACAGTATGTGTATAAAGAATCAACCACAGCTTCCTACTGCCTGATGGCTGCAGCTGGAATTTGCTCCCCTATAGAGATAGCCCAACTGAGATTAGCTATTGTGCTTTCTTGTTCAGAAGTATATAATAAAATTGCTGAGTTTCCAGGCTGCTGTTGATGTCCATAGGGACACATGTCCCACCAATCCCAGCTTTTTGGTACATGTGTCTGTCATTTCTTCATTCCCCATTGTCCCAGTCATGTAATGATCCCAAAGCAATGTAGGCTGCAGCACATTTCAGATATGCTTCTCCTGCCTTCTACTTTTAAATTGTAAGAAGCCAGTGTACTTTAAAAGGTTATTGCTTTAAATAGTTTTCTTCTGTACTAGGCCTTTTTGGAACTCCTAAAGCAAATATTTAATTATGTTTCACACTGATAAAAAACTAAGAATTGCCTAGAACATCATTTTTTCTACTTGTCATAAAACTTGAGTTAGTGATTTGAAACCAAGATCTAGCCTTAAGCATATATATGTTTAATGAGTGAGCAGTCATAGTCATGCTTCGGGGAGTGATGCTGACTCGGAATGGTTCACTGCTATAATTTTAATGGAGTGGAAAATGGTGTTTCTTTAATGACTTTATATGAAATTCTAACACATTTTATGAAATATCTTGATATATTAAGAGAATAAGTGAATGTCTTAAAAGTAACCCAAGAATGTACTTTTAGCAGATATCAGAGTAGAAAATAAAAAGATACATACTTCATAATTATAGTTGTATACAAAATAATATGTCAGAGGAACTCAGTTTGATTACAGTTTATGCTTCCTTGACAGTATTCTAAAATCATACAAGTGGTACAGGTTTGTAGAGAAAGTCTTGTCTCCTGGCAGACTTGCTCTACAGTCATTGCTTAAGGGCTGTATCTATTAATAGAGTCACTTTGATTACTCTCTGGTCTTGCCAAGCTCTGCCTCTTCCAGCAAATATTGATCAGTCCATGAGCTTCCCAGGCACAATACACCATTAATTACTAAGTGACCTGGAAAACATTTAGAGACCTCCTGGCTCATGTACAAATGGCTAGTCAGAGCTGTCAAGCTAATCAGACATGGCTGTGCTCACCAGTGAACCAGTCAGACTCTTCAGAAATGTCTGCCACATCTGCCACTTTCCCACCCACTTTCCACAAAGAGAAGCCTTTCAACCCTGCAATCATTTTTTCCCAAGAATTCTTTGTGTATGCACTAAGCAGAAAGAACACTGACTCTGCATGATCTTTTACTGGGAACTCATCTAGAAACCAGGCATGGAAAAAGAAATAAAAAAATTGGGGAGTTTAAGAAAGATTCAATATTTATGCCTGTTGAACAGAATACTGATGTAATAATGTAAAAAAAAAAAAACTCAAAACTGATCCCTGGGTTGATTACTAATATCTATAACTTTTGACCCAAGGCCATGAGTTACTACATTAGACTCATGCAAAACATATTATTTCCCATATTATTGCAAGATACAAGTAACATTGAACTCAAAATTAAAATCTCAAAACATTTTGCATTTAAATGGTTATAAAATCTTTTGATAGCTGCCTGTAAAAATAACATGCACAAAGCATTGCATTTTAATTCTTAATAACCATCACTGTCTCGATTATTTTGTTATAAAAATATTTCCTTTCCCTAATATAAGTATAAATTTTATTTGACATGCATATATGGCTGAGTTATTTTTTACATATGTCTTATTTCCTTTTTTGGTATGTGTGTGGTATGTTGTGTGTTGTATTTTGTGTATGTCTGTAGGATAGAGGTAAACATTTTATCTTTCATCAATTGTTCTATTTCTTTACCTGACGGGGTCTCTCATGGAACCTGAAACATCAATTTGCTAGGCTGACTAGCCAATGAGATTCAGTAATCCACCTGTTTCTACCCCACTCCCACCCACAAACAGACTTGGTGTCTGTCTTTTTATATAAGTTCTGGAGATTTGAACTCAAATCTTCATGCTGGCATGCCAGGTACTATATCTCCCCAGCCATGTAATTCTACTTTCACAACATTTAATTTTGAATCTTTGAACAGTTTACTTGCAGAAATGTAATCTCCAGCATTGCAATATAATGTAAAGCTAAGTATGTTGTAGTGGGAGGCTTCGGTAACTGTCACGCCTACAAGGCGGGGCCAAGGGAGGGCCTGAAGACCTGAGATCAGGACGCAGCACTCTCTTGTTTCCTGGACCTGGATGCGAGAGGTAGACCGCGGAGAGTTCTCCAGAGAACACCGGGGGACTGCTGCTGCATCTTCTCCAGAACCCGCCACCTACCTATCCCTTCAGTTGTAAGTTACGCCACTAAATAAATCTTCCTTTTAACTACATGGAGTGGCCTTAGTAAATACAGCAATAGTATGTACCTCAGAGACAGGGCATTTGCCTAGTTAGTTTGGACCCTCAGCACTCCCCCAAAATTAGAACTTTGCCAATTTCTGCACTTATATTACTATCTTTTATTATTATTTACACTATTGATGTTTTCTTATTCTCTTGACTACTAATTCATAAAACCATAAAAGACTTGTGTTATTAATATAATACGTTCCTAGATGTGTGGGGAGGTTGTACAGAAGGAGCTATAAACCCAGGTAGGAATCCTGAGCTGTCCTAGGGAAGGGCCCACAGATGTACTGTGTTTCACAACTCATTGTAAAAGCTGAGGACCCTGCAAAAGACCCAGCCTGACCTTGGACAGGACCTCATACTCAGGAGAATGCTAGAGAAAGAACTTCTGGCCCTAATACCAATCCACAGTCAGAAGAGAATACTGCAACCCTATTCTGACTTAATCATTTCCTGAGCATTGTAAACACCTTCACTAGAGAAGAAGGGAGGTGTGAATTTATAAAAAGAATAACTCAGCCAACAATCTGGTGCCTAATAAAAAATCCAAAGCAGAAATAAAAATAACATAAAAAAAAAGATAATTCATGTTTGCCAGGAATTACCAATTCCATAGTAATGGTTCCAATGAGGATGATTTGGAAGAAATTCCAGGCAAATGATTTGAAAGAATTCCATAAAAGTATCATTATACATACTTAACAGTTTACATTTAGTATTCATATACATATACAAGTGCAATAACAATTAGTGAAAAAAAAAGAGGCCATGCATTTGAAGGAGAGAGGGGATGGGTATATGGGAGGGTTTAGAGGGAGAAAGGGGAAGGCAGAAATGTAATTATATTGCAACCTCGGTAAATATTATAAAGAAGACAAGCCTACAATGCAAAGTAAGAAAAGCAAAGAGGTGAAAGGGAAAAAGAAAGTCAACCCAAGATGTGAAAATAGAAGTTAGTACAGAGACAGACATGCTGAAGAAAAACCAAGCTGAAACGATGGTGATAATGAAAAGCTCACTAAGCCAAATTAAAATCTCATTGGAAAGTTTCACCAACAAAATAGTCCATGTGGAAACAGACTATCAGGGCTAGAAGACAAGGCTGAAGAATTTGGATTAGGCAGAAGAAGTCAATAATTTTAAAAAAAAAATATGACTAGAACATGGGCAAGCTCTAGGATACTATGAAAATACCAAATCTTCAAATTATCTATAGAAAAGAATAATATTGTACCAAAGATAAAAACATTTTCAATAAAACCACAGAAAAAAATTTCCAGAGCTATAGAAATCAATGCCCAGTCGATTACAAGAAGCCTTCAGAACACCATGAAATGTTAGGGGTAAAATACTAAAAATGTAGACAAACAAAAATGTATTGAAAGCTGCAAAGGAGCAGGGTCCAGTCAACTGTATGTGCGAGTCCAGTATAACTAGATAGAAACACTGAAAGGCAGAAGGATCTGGAAAGATGTATTCTAACCTCTGAAAGAACATAACTGTCAACCCAGTCTGTAATACCCAGAAGAACTATGTGTTAAAAATTGAAAAGGAAATAAAATCTTTCCAAGACAAAAACACACTAAAGGAAATGGTGACCAGTAATCCAAATCTACAGAGAATAACGGAAGGAATACTTCAGTCTGAAGAGGATGTTTGCTAAAATTGACACAAGGACAAATAAACAGTATCAGACAGGTCATCAGAAACTCTAAGACAAGACTAAAAAACAACATATGACAAGAATTAATACGTATGTTTCAATACCTCTGTGGGTTAATCATTTCTGTATCTTGACAAGAAGACAAATTTTTTTGCCAGATTTTTTAGAAAATAGATCCATCTTTTCATTACCATCAAGAACATATTTCACTATCAAATACACCCCACTTTCAAGTAAAAGGATGAAAAATATATTCCAAGCAAATAAAACTAAGAATTAAGCAGGTGTAGCTAGTGTAATATCAGACAAAACAGACTTTCAAACAAAATATTGAGAAGTACCAAGGTTACTTCATACATATCAGTGGAACAATACAGCAAGAGATTTAATTCTAAACACATAAGCAAATCCAGTGTCACTGAAATGTCCCATTATGACTAAAATACAAGTCATCTGAAAAAAAATAAATAAAGAGGAACAATGGCTTGAAGTGACATCATAAGTCAAATGGACCTGTTCCACAGAAAATCCCACCCAAACACCAAAGACTACACATTCTTCTTAGCAGCTCATAGAACTTTGTCTGAAGTTGATCATATATAACACAAATAAAGTCTCATCATATATAGGAAAACTGAAATAATATCTCACATTCTAACCACTGTGGTGGAATAAAATTAGAAATCACCAGCAATAGAAACTTCGGAGGGCTCATAAACTCATGGAGATTAAATAACACAGCACTGAACAACAGATGAATCACAGAGCAGATCAAGAAAGAAATCAGAAAGTTCCTAGGGTTGAATGGCACAACGTATCAAAAATCTTGGGACACACTGAAGGCAGACCTGGGAGGAATATGTATTTCCCTTAATGCCTACATTAAAATTTTGGGAGATATAAAATAAATTAATTATCATACAGCTTAATGACTTGGGAAAACAAGAATAAATCAAACCCCAAAACAGTAGATGGGAAGAAATGATAAAAATCAGAGTAGAAATCAATGAACAAAATATGCAAAAAGAATCAATGAGACAAGGAGCTGTTACTCTGAAATGATTTTTAAAATGACAAACCCTTAACAAAATTAACCATAAAAAGAGAGGACCCACATCTTTAAAATGTAAAAGAAAGTGGAGGTATAACAGATGCCAACAAAATTCAAAAATTTCAGCGGGTACACTTGAAAATTTTATTCTCCACTAAATTAGGAAAGTAGTGGATGAATTTTTAGAAGCATAGGATATATTAAAATTAAAACAAGATCAAGTAAATTAATTAAACAGATTTAAAAACAGAAATAAGGCACAATATTAAAGAGTTAAGATTGTACAAAATTTAAAGTGTTTCCCAATGAAAACATAAAGACTCGGGGCCAGATGGATTCACTGCACAATTGTACCAAAATTCCTAAGAACAAACAACAATATTATTCAAATTATCCCATTAAATAAAAAAGGAGGAAGGTTTCCAAACTCCTTTTAGAAAGCCAATATTACCCTGATACCAAAACCAGAAAAGAATACAACAAAAAAACGAAAGAGAATTTTAAATCAATCTCTCTGATGAACCTACATGCAAAACTTCTCAACAAAATGCTCACAAGCTGAGTTCTATATTGCACCAAAAAAATCATTTATCCTAATCAATTTGACTTTATTCCAAATGATACAGGGAATGTTCAATATCCATCCATAAGTCAATAAATGCAACCCATAACATAAACAGACTCTGTTGATGAATTTCTAAATGGTCTTATTAAGTAAAAAATGAGGAGCCAGATACATGGGTAAAAGCCTGGGAGAGATCAGGAAAATAGGGGAAACCACCAGCCAACCTTACCTCACCAACTCGGCAGCTTTTAAATGTGAGTTACTTCCTGTCTACCCATGCCTTTTTTGTCTTGCTGTTCTGCCATTTGATTTGCTCTCTCTCTTCAGCTACATCACTTCCTCTTCCTACCCAGCTCTGTCACTTCTTGTCTGTCTGTACAGACCTCCAGACCTCCATGGTTAACTAATTTTGGAATTTTTTTTTTTTTTTTTTTTTTTTTTGGTTTTTCAAGACAGGGTTTCTCTGTGTAGCTTTGCGCCTTTCCTGGAGCTCACTTGGTAGCCCAGGCTGGCCTCGAACTCACAGAGATCCGCCTGCCTCTGCCTCCCGAGTGCTGGGATTAAAGGCGTGCGCCACCAACGCCCGGCCTAATTTTGGAATTTAAGGCATGTGCCATCACACCTGGCTCTGTTTGCAGTGTGGCCTTGAACACACAGAGATCCTGCCTGCCAGGTGATAGGATTAAAGGCATGTGCTAACATTGCATGACTTCTTTGTTTACTTATAATGGCTGGCTATTTCTGCTGATCTCCAGGCAAGCTTTATTTATTAAGGCACAAATAAAATATCACCACAAGACTCAAACACTGAAATCACAAGATCACTTCAACAGAGTTAGAAAAACCCCTAAAACAGTAAGCATGCCTTCTTGATAAAGGTCTTGAGATTGTTCAGGATGGAGGAACATCTGTCAGTATAATAAAGGCTAAATATGACAAACCAATACCAGCATGATACTAAATGGAGAAAAACTCAAAGAATTTCCACTAAAACCACAAACAAGTTTCCACTATCCACTTCTACTTAATACAGTGCTGGAAGTCTTACCTACAACAATAAAACAAACTAAAGAAAAGGCATACAAATAGAAGAAGTTAAATTTTTCAAAGGATATAATTCTAGACATAAGAGACTCAAAGACCAAAAACAAACAAACAAAAAATCCTTAGATTTGATAGACAGATTCAGCAAACAAAAAATTTGTAACAGCATACAAAATCAACACAAAAAAATAAATAGCTGTCCTATACTAATGACAAACATATGGAGGGAAAAACAAGGCATTTGCAATAGAATGTGCACAGACGAGAGCACATACACACACACACACACACACACACACACACACACACATGCACACATGCACACACACACACACATACAGAGAGAGAGAGAGAGAGAGAGAGAGAAAATGGAGAACAACAAAAAATGAAAATTTTAAGACACTGAAGGAAGAAATTAGATACACTATGTTCTGTATTGGAAAAAATAATCTTGTGAAAATGGCCATCCTACCAAAAGCAATCTACATATCAAATGAACTACCAAGTAAAATTCCAAGGCCTTTCACAAACATGGAAAAAGGAACCCAAAAATTTATATGGAAGCACTAAAACCAAGGAGAGACAAAACAGTACTGAACAGAAATAGTACTCTTAGATGCAACACCATACCTGACTTCAACCTATACTACAAAACCATAGCAGTAAAAGGAGTGGGATACTGGCACAAAAAGACATGTGGGTCCAAAGACTCAGATATAAGTCCACACAACTACAGTTATCTGATTTTCTACAAGGACACTAAAAATGTATATTGGTGAAGAGATAGACTAGTTAACAAGTGGTGCTGTGAAAACTGGATTTCATCACACACACTTATTTTTTTTTGGTTTTTCGAGACAGGGTTTCTCTGTGTAGCTTGTAACACACTTTTAAAAGACCATTTGATTTGCCTACAAATTTCCTTTACAGATAAATAATATTCTATTATGTATATGCAGCACATTTTCTGTATCCATTCATCTGTTGATGGACAGTTAGGCTGATTCCATTCCCTAGCTATTGTGAATGCAGCATCAATGAACATGAATGAGCGAGTGTCTCTTTATTATAATGTGAAGTCCTTGGAGTTGTTCCAGAGAGTGGTATATCTGGAGCACACAGCAGTTATATTTCTAGTGTTTTGAGAACCCTCTGGACTGATTTCCAGAATGGCCACACTAGTTGACAGTCCCACCAAGAATGGATTTGGATTCGTCTTTCTCCTCCAGCATTTGCTGCTGTTTGTATTCCTGAAAAAGACCATGCTGACTGGCATGAGACCGAATCCTTTTTTGTTTGTTTGTTTGTTTGTTTTTGTTTTTTGAGACAGGGTTTCTCTGTGTAGCTTTGAACCTTTCCTGGAACTCCCTTTGGAGACCAGGCTGGCCTCGAACTCACAGAGATCCGCCTGCCTCTGCCTCCCAAGTGCTGGGATTAAAGGTGTGTGCCACCACTGCCCAGCAAGACAGAATCTTAAAGGAGTTTTAATTGGCATTTCTTTGATCCTAATGATGCTGAAAACCTTTTAAAGTGTTCCTTAGCCATTTGATTGTCTTCTTGAGAATTTTCCTGTTCAGTTTCATAACCCATTTTAAATTTGGCTATTTCCTTAATGTTTCCTGTCTAACAAATAGCTGGAATTTTCTCTCCCATTCTTGAGATACCTACTTACTTGCTTCCCAGTTGCTTTGACTGTACAGAAGGGTTTTTGTTTGTATGGGTTTTTTTTGTTTGTTTGTTTGTTTGTTTATTTCAAGGGGTGCCTTTGTCAATTGTCAATCCTTTTTTCTGTCCCCATGGGTTGAAATGTAATCCCTACTTCTTCCTCTAGCAGTGTCGGGTATCAAGTCTTATTCTGAGGTCCTTGATTCATTTGGAATTAAGTTCTGTACAAGGGAAGAGATAAGGATCTGGTTTCATTTTTCTTCATGCTACTACTTTGCTCAATGATCATGTTTTCAAATTGCCTACTAAACATTTACGTTTATACCCATAGACCTGGGTTTCTCTCAGCCTTGCTCAGAGAAGTCATCCCTCTAGTGGGTAGCAATCAGTGCAGAGATACACAATTGGCTGAAGTAATGAGAGTATGACACTTTGTCCTAATGGGAACATCTTTAGTAACCCCCCCTCCCTGCCACCAAGACTCGGGGAACACCACAGAAGAGGAGATGCAAAGACTGGAGGAGACAGAGGATGGCGATGAGTGGAGTAAATTGCTGCAGGCCGCAAAGAGGTAAGAACTCTTCCAGAGGCTGAGGCCAAGGCTCAAGGAGTCTTGGTGATATTGGCTTTTGATCATTAGCCATTTCCTGCTATGAATTTCTCATGTGCTATTGTAGCTTTTCCATCATTCATTGGGCATAATTTCCCCTATACAATTAAAGTATTTGTATAACTTTCTCCAACTGTTGTACAACAGACATAGTCAAAATCCCTAATTTCAGGCCTTTCTGTAATTATCATCATTAGCAGCATCTGGCCAGGACCATTGCTGGACAGACAAAAGTATCTTATCTAAGATACCTCACAGATTCTCTAAGAACAGACTTTAGCATACAGACTATCTGTTTGAAAAGGCCTGGAAGATATACTAATTAAGCTTAGCTTTCTCCTTTCCAAAGTCTTATCTCTAGTTTAAGATCCACTCTGAACAATTAACTCAGGCCATGTGGTGATGGCACACGCCTTTAATCCCAGCACTTGGGAGGCAGAGCCAGGAGGATCTCTGTGAGTTTGAGGCCAGCCTGGTCTACAGAGAGTTCTAGGAAAGGTGCAAAGCTATACAGAGAAACCCTGTCTCAAAAAACCAAAACCAAAAACAAACAAAAAAATTAACTCAGAACTAAAGGATTCATACTTACAGGTACATCTAGCTGTGATGGAAGATGCCTAGCCAAGTTGCTTAGTGACCAAGCATACTTCCCCCACCCTGCCAGAAAACAACAGGAGCAGAGATAGCTTGGAAGAGATAAGGGCCGAAGGGATGAAAGGCAGTTTTATTTTCAGAGAAAGAATGGAGAAGAAAAAAGAGAATGAAAGAACTAGACAGGTAAGAACTGGAGGGAAACAAATTGAGATGGGGAAGAACTAGACTGGAGAACTAGATTGGAAGACTAGAAGAGGGAACTAGAAGGACGAGATGAAAGATGAGGAAGAGCCAGATGGGAAAGAACTAGGTGGGTAAGAATGAGATGAGAAAGACGAAGATGGGGCAGAACTAAGATGAAGGAATTGAGATAGCACTTAGAGGGAACAGTGGAAAGAGGCGGAGAGTATCAGGCAAGAAAGGAGCAATTTATGAGAGCAGAAAAGAAGCTGTGTAGAACTGACTCAGAAGGATAAAGTGTATGGACTAAAAAGTATCATGTGTGTAGATTCATTTAATATCATCAAAGATTAGATTATCAGCTGGTTGTAGATTCTTCCACAGACCCTGGGAGAGAGATATTGAGGGGCTGGACCATTAGTTACTAGAACCCATTAGTAAATCACTGTTGTCTGGACACAACACAAATCACACTCCTAAAGTCACTGCAGCTGTGGTCACCCATGCAATACTTGTACAAGATCAAACCAGCCAAAATTCCATCAAAGATGGCCAGGTACTCTCTGGCCCTTGGGCATAACAGAAGAGCTGTTAGCAGTTGCTGAGTGAAGAGGTAATTGCTCTTGTTGATGTTGTGACCACTGGCAGGTTTACCAGGCTCTGATAGATGGCCCTATACCTGTTCACATTTGGGCATTATTATTTGGACTCAGTGTCAACAGGAAGAAGAAGAAGAAAAGGAGGGAAAGGAAATGAAGTTGGGAGCAGAATGTGTTGGGAAGCATGAGAGGGACTGGAGGGGTAAATGGAGTGGTAGATATGATCATATTTCATTGTATGAAACATATATGAAATGCTCAAGAATAAAGAAATTTATCTTTAAAATGATAAATTATCCAGATCCAAATTATTCATACATAACCTACTCAAATACATTTACATGATTTATGGCAAGAATTTGTTTTGTACCTGGTTAAACTCAGGTTATGCTAGCATGGAGACTGCAGAGAAAGCAAGCAAATACATCAATTGCCAGACATGCTTCTACTGCATGGAATTATGTAAAATGGTTTGTGTAAGCAATTTGTCTACTTTTTGTCCATTCCAATCTTTTCTTTGAAACAAAAGGTATATACTGCCAGGAAATCATCTTCAGCTTGTAACTTGGGAACCCAGGATTGAAGAAACTTGTTTCTTTCTATTCTATAGAAATAGGCAGCAGCTGAATTTAGGAGAGTTGTTTAAGCCATTTGTTTTCTTGTTTGTCATTTCATCAGGTACAGGGACACTAGTACTGTATCTTCTTTTTCTTTGTTTTCCTAGTGGTTTATAGAAAATGAAGTGCAAGTTCTCTTAATGTAATGAAACGTGATAGAGGAAGGATTTTCACCAAACTGCTAAGATATCTTAGGTATATATGTATCTGCTAATTGGTACCAGTGAATTTAGGGCATCCATTAAAGGAAGAAAATGATTCTGGAATTCATTTCCCATTTTGTTCCGTGTTCTTAGCTATATCTACCTCATTTAATAATGTGAATGGTGCTAGTACTAAAGAGTGAAGAAGAGAGATTCACCAGAGAATTCAGAGCATCTCTTTGGTTCAACTAATTGCTTCCACGGTATAAAGTCATTTCCATCATACAAGTGCCTTACTAACTCAGGAAACACCCGACTTTCTTTTTTTTTCTGTCTTAAATTTTTCATTACATTTAGCAAACACAGAAAACCTAGAATATAACTATGCTCTTACAGGCATGTGTAGCCATCACAAACCTCTGTTATCTCCACTGATTTTAGAAAAATACCACATAGCATAATATTTCACTGCAAATCTATTTTACCAAAATATCATCACACCTAAAGAAAGTAACAAAGTTCCTCTGAGTTGTGTAATATATGCAACACATGATAGCAAATTTCAAATTTTCCCAAAGGTTTCATAATTTTTTAATAATTGGCTTGTTCAAGTCGATACGTATAATAATCCTCTTACAATACATAACATACCTTCTAGGTCTTCAGTCACTCCACTCAAGACATTTTAATAAACCTCTATTTCCTGTTTCCTCAGTTCTTACTTCCAAGAACCCATTTTTTCCTAACTCATTTTTCCTAAGTGTTCTGCAGCTGAAATGCAATATATTTAAGTTGGGACTACTTCCTACCTCTGTGAGGAAGAACAATAGTGTGTTACCTGATTACGATTCTTTTTTCTATTTTTTATATTTATTTTCATTTTACATATCAGCCACAGATTCCCCTGTCCTCCCTCCTCCAGCACCCCCCCATCACCCTTCCCCCAACCCCCACCCCATTCCCATCTCCTCTAGGGCAAAGACTCCCCTGGGGATTCAGCTCATCCTTGTAGATTCAACTGAGGCAGGTCCAGTCCCCTCCTCCCTTCGCCCAGGCTGAGCAAAGTGTCCCTGCATAGGCCCCCCTAACTGTTGTGCTAGAACTCTCATCCAATGACTGATGGAGCAGATGCAGAGAGCCATGGCTATGCCCCAGGTGGAGCTCCGGGAGTCCAATCAGCGTGAAAGAGGAGGGATTGTATGAGCGAGAATTGTTGAGACCATGATTGGCAAAAGCACAGGGACAAATAGCCAAACTAAACACATGAACTATGAACCAATAGCTAAGGAGCCCCCAACTGGATCAGGGCCTCTGGATAAGTGAGACAGTTGATTAACTTGAACGATTTGAGAGGCCCCCAGGCAATGGGACCCGGACCTGTCCCTAGTGCATGAGCTGGCTGTTTGGAACCTGATTACAATTCTTTACAGTGATTAAAATAGTTATGGACCTTTACCCGCACATTCAATAATTTATTTTTTTGGATCAATTCCAATAAAGTGTCAACCTAAGCCTCCTGAAATGATGATATTTGTGATTCAGTAAATAAATACATTTGCAACAACTGTTTGTGTTCACAAAAACAAATAAGACCATAAAAATTCTTCTAATTAGTCTAGCAGATCAGAGATAACAGTGAGTTTGCCATGCTTTCTTTTCTGGATAATACAGTTACATAAAAAATTTAGAGACAGAGACCAGAGACCTGGAGTTAAGAGCATGTGTTGCTCTAGCAGAGAACCTGGGCTTAGTGCCCAGCACTTACTAGTTCTGCTCTTAGCTTATATCTGAGTATTTTAAATGGAGGTAGTGACAAAGTTGTCCTGATAATGTTCAATCTGATTACAATTATCTATGTGAAGATCCTAGTATATGAAATGGCTGCGAATAACTGAGACGTGCTTGTTTGAGACAGATCATTGCTATGTAACCCAGGTTTGCTCGAACTCATTGTGTAGCTCAGACTAACCTCAAACTCTTGGCAATCCTCCTATCTCAGCCTCTCTGGGGCTAGGATTGTAGGTGTTTGCTGCCACACTCAGCTATAGCTCTGAGAATTTAATTAGTAGCGATAAAGAAATGTCTTTGCTTTGACCCTGCAGTTGTCTGTGCATGTCAAACCTTTAGGATTCTATACAACTAATACTTCCAAATTCATATATGACTCCCCACCCTCAGAAAAGTGGTATTCAGAAGCCTACAATGTATCCTGAGTTTGCTTTTTATTAAAGTCTGACCCTAAAAGACTCCTTTGGAGTCAAAACAATTTCTTTTCATATTCCACAGCGACAGTCTCTCCACTTGATCTAGTTGCCTGATTAAAAAAAAATTATATAGGCCGGGCGTTGGTGGCGCACGCCTTTAATCCCAGCACTCGGGAGGCAGAGCCAGGCGGATCTCTGTGAGTTCGAGGCCAGCCTGGGCTACCAAGTGAGCTCCAGGAAAGGCGCAAAGCTACACAGAGAAACCCTGTCTCGAAAAACCAAAAAAAAAAATTATATGAAGATTTTGAGACAAAAATAGACATTTACTTTTCTTTTCACTCCATCTTATCACACTTACTAACTCTTTTGGAGAATAAATGAAGGATAAGCCAGGATCAGACAGATATAAGCTCAAATACAGGGTATTTTCAAATATTGGCCTGTTAGTCTCTATTGGTCTTTTACTGATCTGTTGAAGAAAGTAATTTTTGAGCTTTTTATTTGTATATATTTACTATATATAATGAAAAGTTTCATTATGACATTTTCACTTACATATGTAAAACATTTTGATCCTTGCCACCCCCATTAGACACTTATTTTATGGCTTTAATATAACATATAATTGTTTTCATATTAAATTGCTTTCATAGATTATGAGAGCATTGCAACAGAAAATATTTTTATAAATAACTGCTTGTTTAAATAATCCCTCATGTAGTTAGAAGAACAAAAAATGTCCAGTGTTAAAAGGTCCCATCAGAAAAAGACTTAAACACATTCAATTTCTTTTTTTTTTTTTTGGTTTTTCGAGACAGGGTTTCTCTGTGTAGCTTTGCGCCTTTTCCTGGAACTCACTTGGTAGCCCAGGCTGGCCTCGAACTCACAGAGATCCACCTGGCTCTGTCTTCCGAGCGCTGGGATTAAAGGCGTGCGCCACCAACGCCCGGCCTTTCAATTTCTTAAAGAAAGAAAATAACAGCTTCAGAAACAGTTCTGAATCCCGGGAGAGTGTCCCAGAAGCCTAGCATGAGACACTACTGTGATAACCCTGGTTTCCGACTGGATGGTTCTCTGAACACATTGGCATTGCAGGTACCTCCACAGAGACAGGGTGGCATTCTGTCTCACTGATTCCCTCCTTTCTCTTTGACAATCATCCTCTGAGATTCAGACCTAGAATGTGGCCAAACTACAGGCTCTTGGTTATATTAATTGAGACATAGAAATGTGCTTTAAAGAAATTAAAATACGTAGTACAATTAAACTAAACTAAGGTAATATGTCCAAAAGAGTCTCAAAACAATTTTAAATGAGGGAATCTTTGGCTTGAAATTAAAGGGAGTAACGTCTGAAGCAAGACGTCTATATGACTTATGTGGCTGAGCATGTCACCTAGAAAACAGAAAATGCCAAGCATAGCAGAGGAAGTGAAAAGAAAAGCCTGCTAAAGGTTATTGTCAGGATCAGTGAAGAGTCTGCAGAGATGCACGGGACAATAGACTTCAGCACTGGGTGCTCTGACAAAAGCCAAACACTCAAATCCAGAATTCTGTGACTAATTTTCCTTTCTTACCTCATTAGAAACAACGATACAGGCATTCTTACCTCATTTCTTACCTCATTAGAAACAACTATACAGGCATTCATCAATGCGATTGACAGACACAAATACAAGGTCACTGACATGTCATGATGATTTCCTTGCAAATTTTCATTGAAGAATTGGAAATTTTCACTGAAATATATTCATTCATCAGAGAAACTACTGTATAATATTTTGTACATTCACAGATTTTAGTAAATAATGGTACCTGAAGTCTATGACAAGCCATGTCAGTTGACTTAATATAAATTGCATTTTCTCTAACACTCACTTAGAAATTATTCTGTAGAGTAGCTTGTTTTGAACCTTTTGTGCAGGTGAATGACAAAGCCAAAACTATTAAATTATCTTCTAAGCATAATATAGTCAGTCTGTTTCTTCCTTGGCATATACAGTTTATTCAGTCTCTATTAGGGCCTTCAACTTCCAGAACAGGGCTTTCAACATCCCAAACCTACATAAATAAGTTGCACCCTCATTTGGCCTAACAGACATACACAAAACTTGATAAACAGCATAACAGGCCACAGAGAAACATCAACAAAACTTTTAAAATTAAAATCACACTTGAGACAGGATAGAAAGACGAGGAAACCTTGGCATAAAAAGGGAAGAGGATGTAACTGAATCTTCTCACCAGCTAAGGAGCAAGAATTCCAACAAGATTAACATTCCAAAGGCCTCTTTTCCCAGCTGTGAACCTGGAATTTCTCAGACTCTCATCAGAAATCCCATTTACAGGACAAGGGCATCTTTGAACCCTGTGCAACCCAGACGAGTCTGGTTTGATATCATCATATAAGACACTGCTAGAGCTGCCTTGAGTCTCCCTTATAAAGAGAGAGGACAAAGGAATATGTAAAAAGAAGGCTTTCAGCAGCCCACCAGCATGGTATATCTGACTTAGGCTAAGACAATGCACACTGACTCTCCCTCGAGGAGCCGCCTTGCTTACACTTGGATATGTCTAACTTTTTGTGACTCTCTCTTGCAGAAGCCCTCCCTCAACCCTTTCATGTGTGCCCTTCTTTTCTTATTCAGTGCCTTTCTCCAGATCTTTAATAAAATCTCCAACTCTCCATCATACTGGCTCCTCCTGAAAATCTGTTTTGTGACAAGCCATGAATTCCAGCTAAACTTCAGTTGATGTCACTAAAATATTAAGAGAAATCCTCAGGCTGCTGAGGATGACAGTATCAAGCTGAGTCTGCTGTTCTGGCTGCTGACAGTATCAAGTCTTTCTGACCATAAGGCAATAAAACTATAAATCAATAAAAAAAACTTTCAAAACTATATGAATGCATGAAAATCAAACAACATACTTTCGAATAGTCACTACATCAAGGAAGAAACCAAGACAGAAATTAGAAGATTTCTCAAGGCAAGGGAACGTGACAAAACCCACAACGCACAGCACAGAGGTGAGAAGAGGGCAGTTCAAAGTCACCAGAGAAGCAGAAAAAGCTCAGCTAAATGGACCATTGCTCCACCTCAAGGAACTAAGAAAAGTAAGAAACCAAACTTGAATTATAAAACGAAAAGAAGGAAGTTTATATTCGTAGAATGCACGTAGACTACAAATACCAAAATTTGACGATCTGTGTATCTGCCTCTAGAAGAACAAAGCAAAAATCAAATTTAATTCAAAGAAAGAAAAAGTAATAAAAAGTGCAAACTGTTTTTCTCTGCTGAGTAGTATTCCATTGTGTATATGTACCACAGTTTATTTATCCATTCTTCAGTTGAAGGACATCTAGGTTGTTTCCAGGTTCTGGCTATTACAAATAATGCTGATATGAACATAGCTGAGCAAGTGCCCTTGTGGTATGATTGAGCATTCCTTGGGTATATGCCCAAGAGTGGTATAGCTGGGTCTTGGGGGAGATTGATTCTCAATTTTCTAAGAAAGCGCCATATTGATTTCCAAAGTGGCTGTACAAGCTTGCATTCCCACCAGCAGTGGAGGAGAGTTCCCCTAGCTCCACATCCTCTCCAGCACAAGGTGTCCTCAGTGTTTTTGAGGTTTGCAGGCAAATGGATGGAGCTAGAAAAAATCCTCCTGAGTGAGGTAACCCAGACTCAGAAAGACAAACATGGTATGTACCCACTCATAGGAGAATACTAGTTGTGGAACAAGGATGACTGGACGGCTACTCACAACACCAGGGAGGCTACCTGGAAAACAGGACCTCAAGAAAGACACGGGGATCGCCCAATGACGGAGAAATGGATGAGATCTACATGAACAGTCTGGACGTGAGTGGGGGTAATGAGGGGCGAGGGGCGAGGGAAAGAGAACTTGGGGGAGCGGGAGATCCCAACTGGATCAAGGACAGAGAGGAAACACAAGGAATGTTCATGGTAAATGAAGACCACATGAGAATAGGAAGAAGCAAAGTGCTAGAGAGGCCCACAGAAATCCACAAAGATACCCCCACAATAGACTGCTGGCAATGGTCGAGAGACAGCCCAAACTGACCCACTTTGGTGATAGGATGGCCAAACACCCTAATTGTCATGCTAGAAACCCCATCCAGTGACTGAGGGAACTGGATGCAGATATCCACGGTCAGGCCCCAGGTGGAGCTCTGGGAGTCCAATTGGCGAGAAGGCGGAGGGTCTATATGAGCGAGAATTGTTGGGACCAGGGGTGGATGGAATACAGGGACGAGTAGCCAAACGAATGGAAACACATGAACTGTGAACCAATGGCTGAGGGGCCCCCAACTAGATCAGGCCCTCTGAATGGGTGAGACAGTTGATTGGCTTGATCTGTTTGGGAGGCATCTAGGCAGTTGGACCGGGTCCTGTGCTCAGTGCATGAATTGGCTGTTTGAAACCTGGGGCTTAGCAGAGACGCTTGGCTCAGCCTGGGAGGAAGGGACTAGACCTGCCTGGACTGAGTCCACCAGGTTGATCCCAATCCTTGGGGGAGTCTTTGCCCTGGAGGAGATGGAAATGGGGGTGGGCGGGGGCGGGGGGGGGGGGCGGGAGGAGGGAGAACGGGGGAATCTATGGCTGATATGTAAAGTTGAATTATATTGTAAAATAAAATAAAATAAATTCAAAAAAAGTGCAAACTGATTGAAACCAGTAAATGTACAGTAGCTACAAATAAAAATAAATTAGAAATACTCGATGACTAAAGGCAAAGAGAAAAACACAAAGGGAACAGTGCAATGAGACAGCAAGAACGAAAGGTAGAGACAGGGAAAACTTACCCATATCAGCAATGGTTTTTTAAAAAAGTGGTTTTGTAAAAAAGCACATATAGAAAGCCCATAAATTTTACCTCAATAAGTCAAACACCAGCTAGAAAACAAACAAAAAAAGAACAAAAATAGTTGTCTGTCTGCAACTGTTAAATTTCTACTGAATCTATTTGCAAAGAAATCCATGGACCAAATTTCTTTGCCAGGGAATTCTTCTAGGCATCTATAAATTACCCCCATGCAAACTCTTCTAGAGCAGAAAAAGGGGAGTAATTACCATTACATTACAATCAGTACAACCTTGACACAAAATGAAAATAATTACCTCTCATGAGTACAGAGGAGAAAAATTTCCCAATGTAAAACCAGCTTGTAAAATTAACTGAATGCTTCCCATTTGCATTGAGCTTTCACTATAATTGTGAAAATGACACCCTAGAAAATCTTGGAAAATACTTGTGTAAAAATCTTAGTATGCACAGTTCAACACAGAGCTATCAAGTTTACACCTATCAAGTAAATATGAGAGGGTTTAAAGTAAAGCAAAATCTGGGCAAATTCTGAAACTGTTTCAGATCTAGTGTCCCACTTCCTGACATGGCTTTTTTTGCTCTGTGTTCTTGTCACTATGAAAGAATGCATGCAGAATATGATAGCTTATCAAGAGTTGTGTTCTGCAGAACTCCTGCATAGTTTTTACAATTATTGTCTTAGTTAAGGCTTCTATTGCTGTGGTGAAACACCATGACAAAAGCTATTTGGTGTAGAAAAGCTTCATTCTATGTTACAGCTTATAAATTCATAACTAAGGGGAAAACAGGGCAGGAAAGTAGAGGTGGGAACTAGAGCAGAATCCATAAAGGGGTGCTGCTTACTGGCTTTCTCCTCATGGCTTTCCCAGCATGCATTTTTATAGCATCCAGGACCACCTCCCTAAAGATAGTACAACCCAGAGTGAGCTGGGCCTTCCCTCATCAATTCCATAGAAAATGCACCACAGGCCTGCCTCCAGACCATTCTGGTGGGGGCATATTCTCAGTTGAGGTTCCACCTTCCCACATGACTCCAACTTGAGTCAAGTTGACATAAAACTCACAAACTCAACTATGAAGAGAAAAATTTTGGACTGTTTTCATCTTAAATAAAATTGACTAATAATGGCAAATAAAATCAATCTGTTTCATGCACACAATGCAGTTTGGAGACCCCGAATATGAATGCCAACAGCAGTCAGAATGGCAGGTGCTTGGAGTTTACAGGTTTGTTGTTGTTGTTGGGCTGGTTGGTTGTTTTTGTTGGTTTGTTTCATTTTTTTTTCCCCAAAAGATCATTTTATGAATAACTGATAAAATTCAGAGAAAGCTAAGTTTAAGGCACTTTGTAAAGTTAATGGGCACACACGCCACCTAAGTCCTTCACAGAGAGGCAAAAGGAAAGTTCAGAAAAGTGAGAGTCTCCTGAGATGTCACAGCTTTGCTGTCCCCTGCTTCTCCACTCCATACACAACTCTGCAACACTCCCTTCTTCATGCAGACTGCGTTTCTGAGCCTTTCTGGATTTGTTTCTTTTAACTCTTCAACTATTCATCATTCTGGCTAATTCCCCATTGAGGATCAACTCAACATTTTGCATTGCTCCTTGCCCAGGCTGTTTCAAATGTTCACCACATCTTTGCAATACCATATTCCTGATTCTTCTCTCAAGCACTGGTAAGATATTCTGAACTTCAATTTCAAAATCCCACCAGCAGATACTGTTGTCTCACATCCCAGGACACAGGGACTGGTGAACATTAGCTTCAAACATCCACTATACATCAGAGCACAACGAAAATTTACTTACTTTGCTTTCCTTTCCTGTCTTGGAGAAAATATGACTCTCTTGAAAGGACGGAGTCTCTGCTATTGTTACTAAGTAGTCTGGTCTTCAAAGAATAAATAAATTTTATCTATTTCCTCCTCTTTCTATTTCTGTTTATTTCTTCCATTTATTGAATTCTACTGTTTAATCACATCTTAGGAACATTTTATTATCTCCTAAATGTGAAATCAGTGGTCTCTTTAAAATCCTCAGGGTTTGGAGATGCCAGTTCCATTCTCCAGTTCTAAAGGTTCTACCACCCTCTTCTGGCCTCCAGGACCACTGCACACACATGGTGCATATACATTTAGGCAGACACTCAACACACAAAATAAAAGTAAACAAATATTTTTAAAATGATAAAGAGCAAAAATTGATAACAACACCACCAAAATCCAGGCATAGGGGTCTATACCTTTAATTCCTGATGCAGGTGTGTCTCTGTGAATTCCATGCCAGCCAGAGTTTCAAAGTCTTTGTCTCAACGGAAAAAAAAATCACCCTCTCTTTAAAACAGCCTGGTTATAGCTTCACTAATTCTCTAGCTGTAATTCATTTTCAAGGTGTTCTGTTTGTTACTGAAATGTTGCTATAGCCTAGTGTCCTATTGTAGTCTTCCCTTTCCACCATGTTCTATTACTGCATAGTCTCATGACTCACATAAACTCATCTATCAGTGATACAGTGGATTTTAAAAGTCTGTCTTTAGTCCCCTGAGTGTCCAAAGCATGCTTCCTAATGGCTTTTTTTAATTCAATATACTGCTGTGTGTCCCATTTACCTTGCTCAAAGCTAAATCCATCATCAAACCTCAAAGGCTGTCTCCTGGTTTCTCAGAAAGTAATAAGTCATCATTCACTTAATCATCATAGCTAAAACCTTACCACTAACAAATTTCCACTCTTCCTTACTTTGAATAACTCTAGATCTTGAGTCTTGTTTTCTTAAATTACTTCTTTAAAGGATTTCGTTATTTTTATTTTTTGTTTTCCTGGTTTTATAAAAAGCACTGTGGCTACTTTGATAATTTGACCGGTATCTGGCTTCAATTTCTCTTACAATCAAAATACCTTTCCTCTCAATACCAGAGTTATCTCCTTTGGTACAGTTTCTTATAACCATTTTTAAAAGATAGTGGTTTTCCCTTTATCTATGTAGGTCCAACTGTAGAACTCAGAACATCTGTAATGTAGCTTCAAATACCTGCCCAGACTCATTTCCAGTTGCTACCTGCATTCTCTCACTCACAGTCACATTCTGTACCAATTATCACTGTAGCTGTGTATCAATTATATTTGCAAAATATATGAATGCATTTTAAAACTCATCCGTTTTCTTTCAAAAGATTCTTTTCATTATTCTACCAATAGTCAAGACCAGTCTTAAATGTTCTGAACTTTTTCTAATCAAAAAGGCCCATCTTCCTCTCTGATTCATCATAATCACATTTTAAAAAATCTGATACAGCATGGCCATTAGTGACTGTTTTAACGTTATACATAAACTGAAATTATATGAGCATGACCATAATACAACATTATCTCTGGACACAGCAGGACAGCTGTACCCATGAACTCACACTGGTTAGGACAGCATTCACAAGACATGCAAACTGAGCAGGTTATATTTAAAAATATATATGTCTAAGCATGTACATATCTGCATCTAACAACGATTAATTAAAAAAAAGATGTGAATTTGAAAAAGGGCAGAGTGGGGTATATGGAATGGTTTTGAAGGAGGAAAGAGATGGGGAAATTGTTTTATTATAATATAGTCTCAAAATTAAAAGATTAAAATTTTTAAAGAAAATGACATATTATTTGAGAATTCAAATTCAGAGGTAACATAGTTTCCATATCTTCGTATCAGAATTTGAAATTGTAGAGAAGTCATTTTCCTATGTGGAAATACTTCATTTGCTAAAAAAGGGATGGCATATGTACCTCAGGGATATTAGCAATATTCAAGAGGCCTAAAATGAGTTATGTTTTAAATCTCCATTTTAATATGATATTAGTCCTGATAACTCGTATGTTTTTCCTATAGCTTTGCTTAAATAAGTTCCTCCTGTCTTCACACCTTTCCTAGATGACCACTAATACAAGCTTGACGATTTTTTTGCAAGCATTCAAGTACTTCAGAAGGTCAATTAACCCTATTAGTATAACATAGAAAACAGAGGCATCAGAATCCAGGCAGCCAGGATCTCACCTCCACCCAGCTAAGAAATACAGTCTCTGCAGATCCTGATGAGCATGAGCTGTTTCTCTAACCATCTCCCTTTCTCTTTCACGTTAGCCCCACTTCTTTCCCCGTCCTTGTCCAGACCCTGCTGAGCCTTTCTCCTGGTCATAGAGACACAATCACCCTGTGTCTGTACCTCTGCATTATTCAACAGATCCTGTGGCTAGCTCTTTACTAGACATCGGCCTCACTCCACTTTAACAATTCAACTTTGATCATGAGTCAGGAGCTCTCCAGTAGAGAGGCACTATGACAATTCTTCATAGAAATTAAATAAAATATTTCCATTATTTAAAACAAGAAAATTAAAACTAAGAAAAAATTTTTCAAAATTTTACTTGAATGAAAGAGAAATTATTTGGAAAAGCTATAAAAGCTTTAAGGTTGATTGATTATAATTTCAATTTCCAAGTCTTACAAGTTCTATTGTTTCTTGGCTGTTGTGAGCAACTTTTCCACTGGTCACTTTCTAGTTTAATGCACCTGGGTCCTCATATCCAATTCCAGATTTTCTTCCTGAACATTTCAAAGGCTCTAAGCAGGCAGTCCTATAAAATACTTCCTTTCTTTTTGTTCTTAAATTTCTAACTGAGATAATAAATCTACGTGGCAAAGTTGGAACACATTTAATCTCAGGTGGTTCTGGTTGTAAGAATTTCTGTTAAAAGTTGGAACACTTTTCATCTCAGGTGGTTCTAGTTGTAAGGATTTCTGTTGTCACAAGAGCTAGTAAATCATCTGAAATGTAAATATATAAAGATTAAAGAGATGCAGAGACATGGAATGTTTCTCTCCCTACTTTACTTATAAAAATAAATTTCAGTGGGAGTCATTAATCTACCTCAATAGTCAAATTGAAGACATTATAAATTAAGAGATTTATTAATCTTTAAAGGTGGACTAAAAGTGATTGCTTTCCTGCAAATCAGTAGAGGAAAAAAATACCAAGAGCCACAAAAGCTAAGCAAGAGACAGAAATGCCAATATGGCTAGCAAGATTCATTTTAGTGACTACATTCTGAGCTGACAAGCTCTAAAGATTGCATGCCCCACAACAAACCAAAGAAGTACCATCCATTCATACTTTGAATGCAGGTGGTGGCAATGAGCACATTGCTTAAAACCTGTTTCGATGTACAGGAGCAAAAGAATGGCATGACACTGCAGGTCACTGAACTAAAACTATTTCAAAGAATAGAAAGCCCACAAAGGCTAAATAGATAGTAGAGGTAAACCACAACTGACATCAGCTGGGGGGGTGTATATGGAATATAAAGTTCCATGTCCTGATCTATATCATAGAAATCATATATGCAGGAGAATATATTATTGATTAATTTATACAACAGAGCTTTAGGCTTTACTGAAGGCAACCAGAACCTATTGTGGGGTTTTTTTGGTAGAAAACTGAGAAAAGTAGTACATTCACAGCAAAAATTTTTATCTTGATATACAGGACCCCTGGTTCACCCATATACACACTACAGAAGCAAATTATTCATCCTGATCTTGGAACACTGTGCAACAATAAGACTGTCAGACTGGAGGGAAATTAATAGCTGGACCTGCGGTAGAAGGAAGAAAAATACTTATAACTGGGACAAAATATTCACATAAACTCCCTTCTCTCTATATTTAATCAGTGACATTTCCCAGCATATGAAATCTGTGTCTTTATTTACAGCTTCTACCTTGGTAGAAGAAAATGTTCATGATCTGTTTCATTTGGAATACATTCAAAACAATTTTTGAAGCTTTCTACATATTTCCTGTATCAAGAGTCTTCCCTCTACTTATAAAGCATCTTCTAAGAGAACTTACTAAAGCGCAAATCCGAGTGGACTATCAGGAAAAGGAAACGTCCCCAAGTAGGAAAAAATGGGCAAGCCAAAGGATTTCCCACTGTTCTTAGGCCATGATTGGACCAAGCAGTGCCTGATAGCAAGGTCACTCACTATCATCTTAGGGTTAATGGAGCAGGCTCTCAGGGGAACAGATGGTTGAAACTGAGAATGTGACTGAAGCCTAGGGGGTGATGATCCCTGGCAGCAGCTCAAGCATCGGGAACTGAAAGTTTCTCTAGCTGCTCACAAAATTGTGATCGCAAGTCAGAAAGTGTTCTTGCACTAGCCTGGATGAGATAAAACATTCCGTCTATGAAATATCTATGGACCATTGTAACTCATCTGCCTGTGGCAGCAGACAACAGACTCTGGCCGATAGCAAGCAAGGAAATTAAGATTTCAGTCCTATGATCCGAAGGAACTGAGCTCTGTCCCTAACAATAATCTTGGAAATGTTTCCACTAGGACTTCCAGATAGAAACCCAGCCCTGTTCTCTTCTTTATTTCAGTCTCAGGCAAGCCTAAGAAGATATTTTAACCACTATGTGGCCTGACTTTTGACATTCAAAAATGTGAGCATATAAGTAAAGGAGTGGTGTTAGGAGGTGCCATATTTGTGATCTGTTGTTTGTTTTTGCTCTTTACTCTGTTGGAGTGCCCACCACCAAGCTCCCAAATAAATCACACACAAAGGCTCATTCTTAATTATAAATGCCTGGCCTTAGCTTGGTTTGTTTCTTGTCAGCTTTTCTTAACTTTAAAATATCCCTTCTACTTTTTGCCTCTAGGCTTTTTCCTTTTCTTACTTCTGTAATCTTACTTTCACTCTTACTCTGTGGCTGGCTGTGTAGCTGGGTGACTGGCCCCTGATGTCCTCCTCCTTCTCTGGCTACTTCTTCCTTTCTTCCCAGATTTCTCCTTCTATACTTTTTGCCTGCCAGCCCCGCCTATTCTTTCTCCTGCCTTGCTATTGGATGTTCAGCTTTGTCAAACCAATCAGGTGTTTCAAACAGGCAAAGTAACACAGCTTCACGGAGTTAAACAAATGCAACATAAACAAAAGTAACACACCTTAAAATAATATTCTACAACAGTGGTCATTCATTTGTATATGGAAAAATGATGACGATGGTGGTGGTGGTGGTGGTGGTGGTGGTGGTGGTGGTGGTGGTGGTGGTGGTTTTAGTGGTGGTAGTAGTGACGATGATGTTAAGAAGCAAATGTAAAGAACAGAAAATCCACACAGGCAGGCATTACAATTCATAAGCAAAAAATCAGTGCCAACCAGTGCTTAAATTGGTCAATTGGGAGCAGGTAACATAAATAAGGAAGGACATAAAACTGAAATGCGGTTGTTACCATCTGATGCTAAGCAGAAAGGAAACATTCTAGAAAGTATGGGCTCAGTTTTGTTGCGGGGAGAAAGGAGGCACTGCTAACACTGTTTCCAGCCCATTAGAATCACTTTAAATGACTGTGGTTAGCACCCAAGCAGAGGACTCTGTAAACTGTCCCTATACATAACTGTCAGTCCATTTTGAGAACCAGTGCTGTATATAAACCCATATAAACTGACGTTCCCAAAAATAAAAGCCTCGCCTTTCTTGAACACTCTATACGTAATTACAAAGTTGGAATGTTGCAGATCCAAAGCCAAAATTATCTCTGGCTGTCATTAGCCCCTTTAATAGACATTGATTTTTTACCTCTGTGTCTCACCTAAAACATCCTTTCAACCATCAAGGGAAGCATTTGGAATGAATTAATTTAGCAGACCACAAGCTTCCACCATCACCAAGCTTAAAATGTTATCAGATACCATCTGACATGGATAGCAGAATTTTCCCACTTTACTGGATCTGACTATTGCCTATCTCTGCCATTGTAGTTGGTGACTCTTTGATTTATGACTGTCTGTCGTTCTGTGACTATAAATGTTGTCCCTGTTTCCCACCAGAGCATGTTATGTGAAACAACCCGAAGCCATGTTCTCAAACCATAGTAAATCACATTTTGCTCCCAATAAACTCTCTCTTGTTCCTTTTGAGGTGAGAGTTGTATCGTTACTCATAACTTCAAAAGTACAAACTTTATATTCAACTCCAGCTTGGAGAAGAAATCCCACGCAAAACCTGCATCAAATTTTCATTTAGAAAACAGTAAAAATTGGTATCTGATAAGTAGTTACTCTCTACTGGGGCATTCTAAGCATTTTCAACCATTAACAAAATTAAATTGCAGAAAAGGCCTGTGTGGTCTTTGCTTTTATTTCTCACAAGGAAACTCAGAAACAAATAAATGACCAAATTAGTGACAAACACACACTGAGTGAACTGATGAGGGTACCCGGCTCCACCCAGAGTTACCATGTCATCCGCTCTCCATCATGCTCCAACTTGTGCCCACTGAGGTCACCCCTTACCAGGTGTGGATGACAAGCCAACAGCACTTTCGCCTGTGCTTTTTGTTTCTGTTCCCCCAGGTCCTTGGAAATACATGAAATAAAACTATTAAGGCTGTGCTCAAAAGGAATGAATGCCAAATAAACCTCCCTGACCAGAATTTTTATTTGAATCAGGAGCAGCTGTTAAATAACATAATCTGTACCTGGTATATAATTTCAAGGGCATCTCTTATTTCCTGTGGTGAGTAAAAATATAAGACGTTTAAAAAATATTTAACATGTCTTTCAAAGTGTTACAGAGGGAAGCCTAAGTGATTATCAAATGAAAGTGAACAGTGTTATATGACTTTTCCTGGAGAGACACAGACATCTATTCATCCCAGCCAGAGAGCTAACTACAGACCAGAGTAATGAATCTGAAGGCCATCTAGGTGAACCAAACAGTTTCCTGGAGTTACATACAGTGACTGAATAGGGGCTACTTACTGGAGCCTGGGTGACTCAGAGAGAGCTGCACCCCTGGGAAGCCATCCCAGCACGGGTGACAGATAACTCATGAATACTGCATCCCTGGAGCTCTCTGCCTGGCTCGCAGGCAGTTTGACTGGCGGGAGCTCTCCATGCCCCAGTAATTTTTCACCACTTCTAAAGCCTTCCCCAGAGGCCTTGTGAACCTTGTTGGGTTCAGCTTTCTGGAACTGGTGAGAGTTCTTCATTTCCTGAATCTCGTGAGCCTCTCTCCTCTCTCCAGAGGAGAATGTTTCAATTCTTTGGAATTCATCACATAATAAGAGGTGAACAGAGCTAATTATTGAAGATATTGATAACCTGAAACAGGCAAATGGATTATAGCTCCAGAAGGAATACACACACGCACACACACACACACACACACACACACACTCACATACACACACACAAGCTCACACAGACACACACAAACACACTCACACACTAACACACACGTGTGCACACACAACACATACTCATATACAAACATACATTCACACAAACACACACAAACACAAACACTCACACAAACATGCACACATAACACATACTCACATACAAACACACATTCACACACATGTGCACATGCACACACACAAACATACTCACAAACACACACACTCACACAAACATATACACAAACACTCTCTCTCACACACACTCCCTAATCAACATTTAGAGTCACACCTGGCAATTATAGGAGTAAGGTAACAGAAAGGTATAAAATTCCAAATAAAAAGAGATTATTTCTGACTAAAGATACAAAGTAGGGTACACAGATATTTATATTTATGTAAGTCACTTGGCTCTTCAGGACAATCACAGTGATTACACTTGAGTGAAATCCAACCAGCTTAGCCTTCCATTAGTGCTTGCTAATGAGGTAAAGGTAAAGCCTGCAATGTCACCTGGAAAGCCTGATGTCCAAACACCATACTGAAGCTACACAGCTTCACCCCCATCCAGTTCACATTTTAGGACTCTAAGATTTTTGTCCTTGAGGATTTAATTTATAAACCAAGTTTTATGAGGTTGTTTACCTTAAATACAGATTTATTTGCTATTTTCTGCCATTCCTCCAGCTCCGAGGACTAATGGACCTTGAAGAGAAACTTCTTGCATCTTTTAGTTTACAAATGAGGCAACATCAGTGTGTTTGACTTTCTCAAGGAATCTGACAAATGACATAACAAGATTAGATCAAACCCCAAACTCTGTCTCCCTGTGCAAAATTCAGCACACAGTACTCCAGCCCTGGCCCCTCTTCTTTAGGCCCTGACACATCATGACTTTAGGAAAGATACAAAAGGCAATTGACAAGGATAGGGGACTTAAATATTTAAACTGAAAGGAAGTGAAAAAGGTCTGGTGAGATGGCTCAGTAGGTAAAAGCATTTGCCACCCTGCCTGACAACCCCCCACACCCCCCAACACACACACCAGCTGAATCCCAAAGTCACACAATGGGAACACAGTACTGCCTTCTGCTAGCTGTCCTCTAACCTCTAACGCGCCCCCTTGTGGCATGTGCATACCCTTCCCTCCCCCACTAAACAAATAGAAGAAAGAAAAATGAAGTCTATGGATTTCCCTGTGCTTTTGAAATAATGACTGAAGAAACATGCACCCCAATTCATGACATGCAGAGAGAAAGTGAATAAGCAAAGTGTTGATAGAAATTCTGAAAGACTAGACCCTAGTTCATCCACCATTCCACTTAGCACAAACTTTGTTTGAGGATAAAATGGAATTTATTACCAGAAAACGGTCCATATTTGTATTTATTAAATATATTTAAGCCAAAATTACTTTAAATTGTCTATCTCTAGTATTTCAAAGTTTGTGTCCACCGGGCCTGCACGTTTTCTTTTTAGAAAATGCTATCTTCATGATGCTTCTCGTTTTAAGAGCTCTATATTGTTTTGTGTATCTTAAATAATATGCTTACATTTCTCTCCCAGTTTGTGTCCAAAGAAAATAACATTGATTACCACCACTTACAAACTGAATGGAGAAAACAGAGAGAAATCAGGGTCAGAGTTAAGAGATATCTCAGCCACAGAAACTGTGTTCAGTGAAAACAGAATGGGGAAGGGACATCATGTAGACTGATCAGGAACAAGTCTTCCTTAGGAGACTAGTGTGTTGTGACTGTTCCCTGAACCATCACAGTAAGCGCCAGAGGACCTGCGTTTAAGGAGTTGCCTTCGATGAGCAGCACCTGATGCCACTCCCTCACTTATAGCCCAGCCCTCTACTGCAGGACAAAGCACGATGCTTAATGTATGAATGTGTTTCCCAAGCTCGGGACGTATTTAGCAAATGAGTCAACGGACATAATGAAACCCCCTCCAGGGAAACGGGCCAAATGATACAACAAAGACAGTATATTTTGAAACACACCGAGTCATAGACTCCATATCACAACCCTGCTTTTTGGGTCATGTTAATCCTCACTATCATGGAAGAATAATTTAGTCTCTATCAGTTAAAAAGAAAAATACTGGAAGGCTATTTTTAAAAGAGGAAATTATCTAACCTGACCAAAAGTAACATAAACTTTAATGTATAGAACAACAATAAATACAGTAGAGTAATGGTATAAATTTCCATGATGGATAACATGTATCTTTTAAAATATTAACAAGGGTTTCCTTTATAGGCAAAGTAAGAATAAATATGCCTCCCCACCTTAAGTAATTGCTTTTAAAAAACAGGAGAGGGGAAAAGTTGGGAATATATATTTCAAGATCAGGAAAATAAGGACAGTGATTCCCTAAAAGAAGAGAAAGCAAAAGAAATGAGTCCTAAGATTGACTAAATTAAATGTCTTGAGTTCTCAGCTGTACAGGAGAAGGAACATGGAAATACAGACACGGAAATGGTAGTCTAGAGATGGGGGTAGCAGGTCTCCTGAAGCACAAAGAGCAGAGGCTCTCTGCTAGAGATACCACTGAAGGCTCATTTCCCAGGGGACCCTGGGCATACTGCAGCCAAAACTGGGGCCCTGAACTGACCTCTGAGGTCACTGGGCTGAAGATCTAGTTGCAAGGTCCACAGAACCTGGAGGTCTGGTCACCTGGTGCTTTCTAGACCCACAGAACCTGGAGGCATGGTCTCCCAGAATACTCTGGTCCAGCAGAAGCCAGGGGCCTGGTCCTGTTTTTACTATGAAGAGAATAAAAACACAAACTGAAAAAAATATTTGCAAATGACAATCTGATACATGGCCTGTATTGAGAATATATAAATCATGATCGATAGCTCTTTAATTAAGAACCAAACAACTCAATTAGAAAATGGATAAAAATAAGTGGTATAAGAAAATAAGCATGAGGAAAGATGCCATCATTATTAGTTAAGTAAATGCAATTCAAATATAATGACACAGAACTATCCGTTCACTATAGTAGCTAAAATTGATAGGCTGACACCAAGTGTTCATAAGAATGCAGATTACACAGACTTTTGTATTCAGGACAGCGTGACACCAAAGTGAATCCTTTTGGAAAATGGTTTGGCAGTTCTTTAAGAATAAGTATACAACTATCATATAATCAGCCAGTCCCCTCTGAGGAAAGTCTGCAAGAGAAAGGAAAATGTGTATCAAACTGTGTATGTGTGTATTTAATATATTCCCCTTATAAGTAACTTTTAGTTATTTCTTAATGCTGTCTGATATTTTTTCTTTTAATTATAGTATTTATAACTTTATACTCTTGCTGAAATATTTCTGCTTAAAGGAGTAAATATGTTCACAAGAGTTTTGTTGATAATAGATAGAAATTGATAAAAACATATACCCATATGGTGGGTGAAGGGAAAATTTTGCATGTTCATATAACAAACATTATTTAGCAATCAAAAGTATATTTAGTGATATACTGCCAACAGCATATATGAGTCTTGAAATAATCATACGGTACAATGATAGCCATGGAACTTTTAGAAACTAAATAATCTCTTAGTTAGGGTTTCAATTGCTGTGAAGAGACATCATGATCATGGCAACTCTTATAAAGGAACACATTTAACTGGGGTGGCTCACTTATAGTTCAGAGGTTTAGTCCATTATCGTCATGACGAGAAACATGGTGGCATGCGGGCCAACATGGTACTGGAGAGGTAGCTGAGAGTTCTATATCTGGTTCCACTGGTAACAGGAAGAGAATGAGACACACTTCCTCCAACAAGTCCACACCTATTCCCAACAGGGCCTCACCTCCTAATAGTGCCACTCCATGTGACCCTATGGGGGCATTTTTCTTCAAACCATCACAAATAATTAATGACAGAAAACAAATCAGTGGATGCTAAGAAAGAGCTTTGATAGGAGGAATGAATATGGGGATCTGAGCATGCTTCCAGGGACAATGCCATGCTCATATTTATTACAGAAAATACAGAAGCACACACACACATATCAAAATATTTTAAGTTGTACACTTTATGTACAACTGAGTTTAAGACAATTATAACTTAAGCTGGAAAATTTTTAAATATTGAATTTTAAATGCTATAATTTTAAATATATACTAGACCTAAATACTACAGAAGTGTTTTAAGTAGCACAATATTTCTGTTTGAGTTTCCAATTTTCTATTTGAAATATACCATCTATGTTTTAACCAATTGGAGAGATTTTTGTGCTAAGAATGAATTAAAAAACTTACTAAATAAAACTTTTCCAATAAAGATTCAATCTAAAGCGAAGCTTTACCAGGGAACTAACAATTTTTTGAAGTATTTTCATAATTGCAGATTTGGGGGCAAAGGTATTCACATTAGAAGTCTTTATAATTATAACCACTGTCTGAGACCTTTTCTGCCCTGAGGAAGACCACCATAGTAACCATTCTAGAGCAGGAATAGATAGCAGACATTCTCTTCACCTTCTCTCACCACAACAAATACCATCCCTCCCCTATCCTGACATACAAAACCACACCATTTGTTTTAAATAAAAGTACACAAGTGGTTATGTGTTCAGTCACTGAACTGATTTTTTTATGACTACTGAGTGTGCTGGACATACCAATTCACACTTTCAGGCCCAGCTACTTTAAAAGCTGAGGCAAGAGGATTGCTTGAACCAGGACATCAAGATTAGTGTGAGTAATAAGCCAGGCCTTGTCTCAGAGAAATAAATACCATCTTAGTGGACATGAAAGGCTTAACAATAAGTTTTGTGCAGAAAGTACAAGAACAACCTGGGCTTGCTTGGTAACAATCTAGCACTTGTGGACAAAGGTATGAGTATCAAATCTGAGGCTAACCTGAGCTACATAGTAAGGATGAGGGTAGCCTAGTGTACTTGAAGGTACAAGGTACAAGGGCCACTTGGGAGAAAGAAGAAAAAAAAAAGCAAGGAAGGGAGGAAGTTAAAAAAGAGAAAGGAAGGAAGAAGGAGGGGGAAGGGTAGGAAGGAAGGAGGGAAAAGGGGGGTGTGACACAGAAACATAGCAGGGTATTTCCCATATCCTGTAAAATATGAAGTGAAAAGATCGTACTGTAGTGAGAGTCAAGGTCACAAAGCTGAAGATTCTTAGAAGTGGTGAGATAGCTTACTGGCTGTTTCTAAGAGCCAGCAAATTCTTTTACTTCCAAGTCAGCAATTATCAATTAAAACTTACATAATTCTCTCTTAATATAGGTGCTGAACTCTAAGCACTTAAAAATCTGAATGTAATTGTTTAATCACTTCTTTTTCACTCCAATTGAGGTCAGTATTTTCAGTCTTCAGTATAATCTTTAAAAACTTCCTAGGAGACACAATCTCCTAGCAAACTCCCTGTTCTTCAGGCTCTTACAATCCTTCTGCCCCCTCTTACACAACGATCCCTGAGCCTTGGGTGCAGAAGTTGTATTGCAGGTCTATCACTTGGCAGTGGGATCCACAACTTTTCATTTTGATCACTTGTGGTTTTGTGTAATGGTCTAACTCTGGTGCAAGGAGAGGTTCCCTATATTGGGGTGATGCTAAACATGAACTAAACAAAGAGAACACCAATAGACATGCTATCACAGAGGCGGAGGGCCTCAGTCCTACACAAAGGACTTCAAGTTACTAAAGAATGCTAAGAGAGAGAAAGATGATCTTCCTCAAGAAAGAGCAACTGGCTGCATATTCAATACCAAATAGCAAGCCCTGAAAACATATATATACAAGTAATACTATACAGGCTGATCAGGTTGTATTCATGTATTTAGGTATGTATTTATATATGCAACAAAAATGAAAAAAGAGCCATGAATTTGAAAGGGAGCAAGGAGGAGTATATGGAAGAGTTTGTAGGGAAGAGAGGGAAGGGGAAAGCAGTGTAATTACATATAATCTCAAAAAATAATAATTTTTAAAAGAAAGAATGGAAATAATTTCCTAGAAAACACTCTTATTATTAAACACAATACAGTTAGAGATAAATTAATAAGAAAAAGTGAACAAGAGTGGGATTTTCCAAAGATATTTTAGTTGAAAGTATACATATTCTCAGTATTTTATATATAATATACAAACATATATGTACATAGACATATCTTTAATCCAAAGTTCTCAGCAACCTTTTAAATATTTGAATAAAATTATAAGAATAGAATCTGAAATACCATCATCACTGAATGCCAAAAACCTTGTTTTCTGTTAAAGTGTAAGTCTTAGATTTCATTCAAGACAGACTGAGAACAGAAAGTATTTCCACTACGTTAGCATCACCATGGATACCAGTGTTTTATTTAATTCCTTATAGTGTTCTTTCTACCACTAACTTTGCTTTAAAGTAGGAACTCTGCCATTTCTCTAGTCCTGTGTCACTTGTCTGAAAACATAGCTGACCACTGCAGTTGTTTTGATTTTTCCATTCCTATAGACCATGCATAGAATATGCCCATAAGACAAAAGAGCCAAAAGTATACAGTCTTACATGCCTAGTAATAAGTAATGAGTTTTTCCTTGAGAAACTTAAGATGTGTTTGATGAGCCGTAGCAAAAAATAGGTAGTCATTGCTTGACAGTATAAACCAATTTTAACCTTTCTTAATATGTGACTTTTAGGGAAGCACATGCATCTTAGAAGTCCTGTTCTCTCCTATCAGTAAGTAGGTCCAACAATGATTAGATCTTCAAATAATATGTAATAAGTTTTAAGATAGCCTCTACTAAGGCAGAAAGAGAGGGGTATATTGAAAATCTAGGAAAGTAAGAAAGACTAAAATATTGTAAGTACAAGTATAGTCAAATGTATATGAGTAAAAACAAATTGATATGGCCACACTCAGACATAGTCAAGTACACATAAATCACCAGTCCCTCAGTCGCCACCAAATATCTTCCTCATGAAGTCAAAGACTCTTACCTATTTTGAAGAGATCATTTCCTAGGAATCCGGGAACAATCATGTGTGCATTTTGCCCTCAATTATCTTATGAGTATATTTACATGTAAATTCAAAGAATGTTTTAAAAAGAGAGAGGTGTTGGGAGAAGGGATGGAGAGAGAGAGAGAATGATAGAGACCCCACTTACTATTAATCTCTATATTACATATTTGTAGATGCATCTGATCCCTAGAGTGTATCTGCAATTCCAAACCAATATTATAGCAGCTACAGAGACTTCTGCAGTGCGGCAGAAAATTTGAGTTATGTGACACTTTCCCAGGTGAGGTCAAATATGGTTGTACGGCCATCTTTTCTCAGCTGTGTGTTGTATACGTCTTTTAATGATCTGCTTAGTAGCCGAATTCCTGGATTGTACTTTTGTTGATTTTGCTATTTGAAAGAGCCCCAGAACAGTAATGAATAGTCTCTAGCATAACACTGCAATATGCCTTTCGGAGAAAATGTGTTAGATAAGCTTAATTCAGGCATGAATTATGATGATGATGTTCCTTATTAATTTAATTTTAATGAATCAACAAAAAGCTTATCTAGAAAAAGGAAGAGATAATGTGTTTTGTGCTACAAGAATGTACTAACAATTGCTAACATAATGTCTGTAGCATACACCAAAACCATAAAAAATTGCTAAATGGTTCAGGGGTTTGTCATTAGAAACAAAAACCACAATGAATGTCAAAGAAAATTCTAATGATCTGCTCTACTACTGCTGTCTCACGTAGTTCCAAAGGTGATATGGTATTAAAAATCCTAAACCTACAAGCAAAGAAAATTGTTCAAGTCAGGAAGCTGTTGAAAATAGCTACTAAGTGTCACATGGGAAAAGCATCATGTGGAAAACATTCCAATTACTGATGAGACTGGCATTCCTTATATGTACTTCTGCAAACAAACTTGCATAATGTATGTGGCCCTCAAAGGCCTGGCTTTGGATGATTCAAAGACCTTACAGTCATTTGTAAGAGCTATGTAGGAAGCACAGCTTAGAATAAGCTTTGGAGAAACAAGTATTGTCAATCATGCAGGCCTGTTTTCTTCAATAAAAGGAAATGAATGATGCCTAGTCACCTGGAATGCCAGAGTGAAAAGTGGTCCATCAACCTAGTGATTCTTTGCTATTCTATTAGGAGTCAAACTCCACTGAATTCCCCCAGTATCCTGAACATTGTATAGGCCCTAATCTTACAGTGAACAGAACACATCCCTGTGAGATAAGGTCCATGTACTTTTGCATCCTTCACCAATAGAATCTATCCTTATTCTTATCACAGATCCTTCCTCTAGGCCCTAGTACTGAGCTCTGTTTATCAGCCAATAGAAATCATTCTTATTTTAAAGGTCACATGTGGTTGATATATGTATACCCCAATAAACTCATCTGGTGGTCAAAGAACAGAACAGCCACTATATTAAACACAGAAGTTAGGCGGTGGTAGCACATGCCTTTAATCCTATCACTCAGGAGGCAGAGTTCCGTGTGGATCTCTGTGAGGTCAAGGCCACACTGGAAACAGACCAGGCAGTGGTGGCACACACCTTTAATCCTAGCACTTGAGATCTCATGTCTTTGCTTGGGAAGGACACACAACTTTAATCCCAGGAAGTGGTATCAGGAAGCAAAAAGTTATGTAGGGCATGAGGACCAGGAACTAGAGGCTTTTAGCAGCAGTTCAACTGAGACCCTCAGGAGTGAGGACTCAGAGGCTTCCAGTCTGAGGATTCATGGAAACAGGATCAACTGAGGAGTTGTCAAGGTGAAGTTGGCTGTGGCTTGTTCTGATTGTTCAGCTTTCACCCCAGTATCTGGCCCTGGGTTTGTTTTTGGTTTGTTGTTGTTGTTGTTGTTTTGTTTTGTTTTGTTTTTTGTTTTTTTTTTTTATTAATAAGACCTTTTTAGATTCGAGTTACAATCACAGGTCACAAGTTCTCCTGTGTTTAGATGTGTTTTTAAAAAAAAAAAGTAAACCCAGAGGTCAGTCCCTGGGGGTCTTGACCCAGTGTCCACAAAAATGGTACTATCCTGAGTCTCATTCTTCACCTCTTGTTTGGATCCTTACCCCACAAGCTGTGAGGGTTGTGGGGGGTCCAGGACAGAGCTATGTATTAACGTGATATCATTAAACACAGCACAGAAAACAAGACAATATACCAATCAGCTGAGGGAAATGTAGACACTAAACATACAGGAACCAAATCATGTTTCCCCTTGAAGCAATTGCTTCTTATTTGCTGACCCTGTGTTTATGACAACACAGAAGATAGGTACCAGAATAACACAAGAATCGACTGCTCTCAATCACAGAATTTAATCCCTAACTACATAAACAATGGTACAATGGAAGCTTGGAAGTAATCTTATTGGATTTTATAAGAAAGACCACAGGCCAGGCAAGCTGTTGTCTCAGTAGCAGCCAGAGAAGATGAAGAAAAGGGCAATGATATTTGAGTTAAGCTGGCATGAAGGTCAGCCATATGGTAGGTAAATAGCTACAAGGTGGGAAGAAGAAGTTAAAAAAAAAAGACTAATGAAGCCTAAAGTATAAGTAGGCTAGCCAATATTTAAAAGAAAAAGAAAAGAACAAAAAGGAAAAATTTATGGATTTCTAAGAAGGTGGGTAGACCCAACAAAATCTTATGGCAGTTTGTAGGGACTTAGCTAAGGGGAAAGAATTTTGGGAAGAAACATATTATTTTATTAAAGGAATAATTATTCCTCCTACCTCATTAGCATAGCTTAAGTTGAACCGGTCCTGCATCCTGCTGTCCTGAAGAGTCGTACCTTGAATGGTTATTAACCTTCTCAATTGGAATGTTATATCTCCACCCAGGCTGGAGGTGTCACTCTTTTGACCAGAAGGACATAGTTTTCCCTTACTAGACAATCCTGGTCCCAATCCTTATACTGCCTGCCTTATTTTTATTTCCTATCCTCATCATCCCCAGCTCTGAAAAGATAAGACTTCTTCCTGCTAGGTGAGATAAACAGATCTGGCAATTGCCTTACAACTCCAGTGGACTTATCTAGGGGACCTCAAAAATTCATCAGTGAATACATTAGTATAACAAGCATGTACGGGCAGAAAAGGAGGTCTGTGACTGGTGCCTCGATAGAGATGTGAGGGAGAAGCAAAGGCAAAGTTGTTAGCATTACAGGTAATATCTACAAGTAATAGCTAGACAAGGAAAAGGTAGAGAAGATATTTTTAAATATTAGAATCTCCTGATGGGCCCATAAGGGCATTCATCCATCATGCTTCTCCACATTATTTTTCTTTTAGCCTCTGAGACTGAACTATAGAGTGATGAATCCAGGAACTGATTTCAGGCATTTTATAGCTGCTGGAATGGCTAGAGTTACAATGTGAGATCTGTCCCAGATGACTCTAAAGGAGAAAGAGAAGAAATTTAACTATCATTTGATTTGTAGATTAAAACAATAATACACTTCTTTCTCTTGGCCACAGGTAGGCAATGTAGTAGACTAAGGTCATGATGTCCTATATGTGGGGAACATTTCCCTTATCAAGAAGAAAATCATTAGTGAGAAATAGTTCTATAAAGAATATATATTTAAGCCTACTGCCTGGAAAGCATCATCCCTTGGACTATTAAAGAAACATCAATCACTTTAATCTTTGCTTATACTTTCCTGTTGCATATTTAAGACCAGGTAGATAGCAATAATCAACCATTTTTCTTTGTGTGTGTGTATTTCAAGGTCAGCTGAGGATCTGATTCATGAGAGCCATTTGCATTTGGGAAAAAAACCTGACTTCTTTAGCCTTTTCTTTCTTTCCTTCTTTTTCTATTGTTAGTTTTCATGGTGCTGGAAAGTTCTATGCATGCTACTGGAAAAGAAAAGTAATGATCAAGCTTACTGAAACATGAATGCTACAAACCACAATAATGAGTACCCTGGCAAGACATGCCCATGGTGCAACAGTGGGAATAAACAACCGCATTTTTATTGGATTTAATGCCTACTCCACACGGTAAAACCTTTACCTTTTACCATTATCAGCCCAAGAATCATGCTTAACATGTTCATAAATCATAGGAGAGAAACCACTACTAATAGTCTACTAATTACACATAGTTTAAAACCAACTTGTAATAACTTGTTATGCTCATAGATGAATGCATTTCTCAACCCTAATCAGAGAATTTTTTCTTTGTAGTATATGATGATCAGTTCAGAAAATTTTTTCTTTGTAGTATATGATGATCAGCCCAGAGATCCACAAGTGGCCAAGAAGCAAAATAGATAAGACCCAAGAATGTCCATCCCTAAATGTAATATATATCATATATATGTATATATGTATATATGTATGTATGTATGTATTCACACCCTCTCTCCCAAAGACTCAGGGATTATTTCTGAAGAGGACATGGAAAGACTATAAGATCAAGAGTTGGTAGATGACCACAAGAAAACAGTGTCTTGTAGATACAGAAAGGAAGTTGAACATGTGAACTCACAGTGATTGTGACAACGTGCACAAGACCTATCAAATCCAAGCCAGACCAAATCCCAGCATGGGAAGGAGAGCTGGACACAAAGTCACAAGGCCAGTCAAATAGCTATTGGCAATTGTTAGCTTCCAGGGAAAGGAAGGGAAGTTTTTCTAATAGTATATCCCTCAATAAGTGAACCACACCTCAGAAGGCCATCATTCATGAACATTTGGGCAGCACAAATTAGCCATGATGGGGAAAAATGAATATAGAGTTGGTTGGAAAGAGAAGAGTGATAGATCTGGGAAGAGATCTGGGAGAGTGGGGGTGAATATGATCAAAACATATTGCATGAAATTCTTGAAGAATAAAGACAGTTAAAAGCAATAAATTTTAATTGTTATTATTTACATATATTATACATCATTAAAAATATATTTTAAGGATATATAATATAGAATTGTTATTTATATATATAATAAGGAATATAAAAGGTAAATTTAGGGGAGATATACATATATAGGTATATATATATATATATATATACCTTTTATAGGCTTGTTCAGTTCTTCATGACTTGTCTGAGCCTTCCAGCTTTGAATTTCTCTTTCCCATTCTAGAAACATCCAACTATCTTAGGACAAATTTTATCAAATACAAATCCTTTGCTAAAACTATATTCATCCTTGTAATATTTCCTTTTGCTTCATGATTATCTTTCATTTTATTTTTTTCTTAATACAATGAAAAATAGTAACAATAATAAATAAATTTAACATTTTATTAAAAGAAAGTTAAATATAAACTACATACATAGCATAATATAATAAATGAAAACTACCTGTATACATATTGTTAAACTATGAGGCTTTTTAAGTTACAGGATACCATAACCCATAGAAAACATAAATCAGTCAAAAGTATGTTTCTGTTCTGTACCATATATGAAGGACCTACCATAGCCATGCTTCTAGTTTTGAATGAGTACAAATAGCAGATAAAGATACAAAGGCGCAGATTCAGAACAGAATATCATCAAACTGATGTTTACAGCATCCAACAGAAACTAACTGAAGAATCCTTGCTAAAGCCATCATATTATAGTTGGTGGTTGAGGATTTTTAGACTAATATTCCTTTCTATTCTCTCCATGGATGAATACCCCATTAGCTGTTTCTGCTACAGGCATCTTAATACCCTTGTTCAAGGGGTATCAAGCTGACAAATGTACCTACATTTACCTCTATCTACCATGAGCTACTAGCAGGATGTACTTGGGATGAGAGTCTGTGCCCACAGTTACCATGTATCTGTCATGGAGGCAGACAGCTTGAAAAACTTAATGAGGGAGGGCCTTCCCTCCTACAAAAAAAGAAATAGAGTAGTATGATTGACATTTCGTATTAGAGGTCAATTTTTTGTTTTATTCTCTAGCTCAACTTTAAGCCAGGTGTGTGTACATATAGCCATCAGCACTTTCTTTTGGAGTTCTGGATCAAACTGATATGATCCGCGGGTGCCTCTGTAAGACAAAAGGAACATATATTAAATTGACTTCTGTATCTTCCTTGTCTTCCCCTCCAAGATGTTCTCTGCAGATTTGCTTGTCCCTCCTTTCTCCCCTGTAAGTGACCACAAGGAAAAGAGATGACTGTTTATATGACTCTATATGACTCTAATTCCCAGTGACCTTGATGAATCCTTTCTGAATTTTGTTTGGTTAATCTTATCTTGCCTGTGCAGGACTCACCATCCAAAACAAATCTTTGGAGTAAATATTAACTCTCATGCATTAGGGAAGTTAGCCAATTTTTAGTGATTACAGGAGTCTAGGAAGGTCTCTGATTCCTTTTGTTTGAACCTCCAATGTATGTTTAATATTCACTCTGACTCTTTACCTCAAATTCCTAATCTGTTAGTCCACATTACATTTCTCAATCTAGAGAGCACAGAAACATGACAGTCCTCAGGGCAAATTCCCCACTTCAAGAGAGCTACCGGTCAGGATGCCTGGATTAGGAAGGCTTCTTTGTAATTTACTTCATGTAACTTGGATTTATAGCCCCATAGTCTAGAGCATCAGTTCTCAACCTTTGGGTTGCAACCCCTTTGGGGGGTCACATATCAGCTATCCTGCCTATCAGGATATTTACATTACAATTCTTAACAGTAGCAAAATTAAAGTTACATAGCAGCAACGAAATTTGCTGGTTGGGGTCACCACAACACGAGCAACTGCATTAAAGGGTCGCAGTGTTAGAAAGGTTGAGAACCACTGATCTAGAGAATACCAAACTCCAAAAATGTCTTAAAAAACACTTGAAAAGAAATAGTATCCAAATGCTCTTTTCTCTTAGCCTGCCTTTAATAGCAACTGGAAAGTGAAAGCAAAAACATGGGTATCCAGACCATGATGTGGCAGAAATAAAAGCAGAGAACAAGTGTGGTACAAAGGGATCTCAAGTGCGGAAAGAATGTTCTTTCTCAGTTCAGGGTGTAAGGCAGAAAGAGCAGGCATTAAGACCCTGCAGAGCGGCATCTCCACCCCTGCCATAGGCTGTCCCAGCTTCCTGCTGACAGCAACTTATTTATCACTTGGCAATCTCTCATTTGGGTCTCAGTTGGATCTGTGCTTTCCCAGACTCAGCCCTGGGCTGCTGAAAATTTACAAGAGCTTCATAAGTCTTGCAATCTCAAAGTATATGCTCCTCTTGGTGATTGGCCAATGTTGTAAGCACATATCTGAGGCCATTGTCAAATTCCCTTTAAAATCTAGCAGATACATCAACCTGAAAAATAATGTGCCACAATCCAAGCAACCCACTATGGAGTCTGGTATTACTTCAGTCTGATATAAGAAATCCACTGAGCTTATCACATGATTATAGGGCCCATGTTGGATTCTGGACTGGGAGGCCTAGTCACGTGATTCCATTTGGCACCCAGAGAGGTGAAAACCTAAAAATATATATTAGGAGTAGAGAATTAGGATGTATGACTGAATGCCTATGGCACAGAAAATTCTAGGCATATGGTGATTGCCTAAGAGCTCAGCTACTCTGGGAAATTAATTGCTAGCCAAAATGGTGGCCAAGTCACATATTTGCTTTCTGCCTAATGAGCTCAGTTCCATGATGAAAAGATGCCTCCAGAGTGTCTCTCGGGCATCTCACAGATTAAATGTGGACGGTCACTCCTTTTTTCTTAAAAGAAAAAGAAAATTGACACTATATTGGGTCAACATGAAGAATACAGAAAGAAGTGAGCAAAAGAGCAAAGCAGAGCAACAGAGGAAGGAAGGCATCCTTGTGTCTTACTACCAATTGTGTTCTTGGTTGTGAGCCTAGCCTTTAACGGCTGAGCCATGTCTCCAGCCCTCATACTCCAATTGTAACTGGGAACACCAAATATTGATCTCATTGTGATCTCTCTTCAGCTCCTATATTCAGTTAATTTTTGGAAAGGACTCCATAAAAGAAGCAGGAGGAATGGGGAAGTGTGCCCGATGTCTGCAGGTGGTATTGTTGCTTTGTAAGCACATGAAGAAACTGGGAAGAGGAAAGTAACCTTGACATCATTTTGTCCCATTCAAGCATGGCATGAGATCATACAGACCCTCTGCCCTGGTGAGAATTGAACTTCCTTAAAAAGCAATTGTTGAACATCATTAATCCTGATTGAAAACCTTAACAGCCTTACATTGCACTTTCATCCAGTTAGGAAAGCAACTGCCTAGTGGCACGTGAGCTAAAGCAGTGCTGGTGACCACTGTCTGTGGCCAGGGAGCTAAGGCACCAAACCTGTCTGTTAGTTTCCCTCCCTTTCTTCAAACTTATCTAAAGTTTCCCTAGCTCTCAGAGGGTAATTTGATGGTGAGGGAAAGAGGGAAGAAACAATGTGAACTTAAACTTAGCAACATGTACAACCCACCACATGGTCATCAGTCAACCATCAACATATGGGAAAACAACCCAAGAAAGAGAAACATTATGTGTTCTCTATATCCTGCCATTTTCTCCAAGAAAGGAAGCTTGAGAAAGATGGAGAAAGAGAGGTCATTTTCCCTCTCTGAGGGAAGGAGTGAATAGACTCTAGGAAAGACAGACCATTAGTTAAAGGAATTTACCTAAGGTCCTGGAGTATGGTCACCTGTTTTATCCTCAGAGGAGTTTCTGTAATATCTCTATTCAGCACACCAAATATGTTATCAGAACATTTGGGATGTTCCAGGGGAGTTGCCATATGATAAAGAAGAATCAAGGTCTCCCTCTTAGGGATCTTATGCTCAATTAATAAAATAATTTTAAAATGGATTCAAACAGAAGTACAATGAGAATATTATTAGAGTTTAAAAGAAAACTTTCAGGGTAGGCAAGCTGCTGATCTCTGTAGCTTCTCAGAGGAAGAAGATGCAGGAAAGGAAGAGAGGAAGCCGTTCCATTTGTGTTAGCTCTGTATTGAGGTCAACCTCACAGCAGATACGTAGCCATGTGGAGTTCCAATCTTCCATGTTCTTCCTGCAAACCAAGTCAAGGGCAATGGCCGAATCCCAGGAAATTCAGTTTTCTCAGTCAATTATTTTCTTGTGGTGGTGACATAGCACATGACAGAATCAACTTTTCTGAAGAGAGGTTCACTGGGATTCACAGCATCAGAGGTAACCAATGCTCCATCATCACTGGGATTCACAGCATCAGAGGTAACTAACACTCCATCAAGGCAGCGAAGTCATGGCAGCTGTGGCTCAGTCCAGTGAAGCTTGTTCACCTCTTGGTGTATCCAGAAAGAAGGCTAGCTAGATCATCAGCAGAACTGGACTAGGTCCAGAAAGAAGGCTAGCTAGATCATCAGCAGAACTGGACTAGGTCTTTAAGAGCCAAGCGCCACCTCTTTTACTAACTAGATTCCATATTCTAAAGGTTTCACAGCCTTCCAAAACAGTGGAAGGGAAGCATTTGGGAAGACAGAGGTTCAAACACATGCTCCTGTAGGGTTCATTTCTGACCTAAACCATAACAGCCCCAGTCTTATCTTCTAAGCATGCTCCTTGATTAGCATACCACGAAGCATGTATGATACTCCCAACTAGTGTGAGTCTTGCTAGTTTTATAATTCAACAAACCAGCAACTAATTAACCCTTAACCTTAGCCACCTTACTTTGCAATTGGTACTCTTGTACCAATACTTAATCTTATCCAACTAACTTTGTACTTGTTCGTGAGTATCTTCTCAAACACTCCAGTCTTACTCCCTCTCCAGAAGCAGAAAAATGGACAAATAACATATGATGTAAATAAATGTACAATAGAACACTATTCAGTCATTAGAAGGAAAGGAATCCTTGATGGTAGTATGGATGTACATGATGACTGACACTGTGTAATGTGAAATAAGCAGGCACAGAAGGCAATTACCTTGCGACTTTTCAATCAAGATTCTAGAGCACATGTTTTGGTCTTTACTGTGTCTCACCCCTGATGTAGGTGAGTGTGCCTTCTGGCGAAAGCTCATATTACTTTCCCTCAGTTGGCTAAACAATTAGTTTCCTGATCTAGGTTGCTCATATTTGCAGTTTGTCAATTTGATGTAGGCTGTGCACATTGCTCACCTTGTTGATAATACCTCTTCCACTCTCAAAGCTACATAAGAACTGTTAACTTCATTGTCTCTGTTACTTCTTCTACAGCATGATTGCCGTTTCCAATGTGGTTTTACCCAGGTGGGGCAGTTTCTCCTCTGTGTGTCATAAGGATGGCCCTCTTCATGACAGCAGTGGGCTCTTTGGGTAGCCTTGCTCAGAGGAGGGCTCAGCTGACATCTGAAGAGTTGTTCTTATTTTACTTGTTACTAACAGTATGATGGCATATTTCTTCTTTTAAGCTCACTTAGCAACCCCAAAACAAATTTATTAACCAGTATTTCACACTGATTCTCTTTAGGGCATTTTTACAGATCAGCGTCTGGAAATCTGAGGATGATATGCTACATTCTTTGGCTTGCCCATTTGTTAACTGACATTATCTTTTTACAAGAAGAATTTAAACAGTTACAATAAAAGATGCACAAAGTAAGTAGTATGAAATAGTAGAGCCGGGACCACAGGAAATTGTAAATACAGGAAAGGAAATTGTCTAAATATTTTCTGCGTTTGTATTTGTTCACAACTGCTACTATGGCAAATCATTACAAACTAGGGATTCAAAACGGGACACATTAATTAACTTTCAGAAATGTGAATAAGAAGTGTGGAAGTGTGTCATGGATTGCACTGAGCTAAGAGGTTATTGTGCGACAAAACTTGTCCTGGGAAGATACAACACATGTCTACTCACCCCAGATAGGGAACCCATAAGAGACCAAAGTATGGACACCACCAGAGCCCAGCTTGGTAAAGTGTGAGTTTATGACAGGAATATGGGTGAGGTGTTACTTAGAGGAGCAGAAATGACTCAAAGACAGCTAGATCACAAAAGCCCACTCCAGCAGGCACGACTGCTCACAAATCTGGGAACCTAGAACACACTGCACAGCCTGTAGGCTGCTCCCTAGGTTGGAGAGTGTCCTTTCTAGGTTCCTTGGTTAATCTAACCATTTTCCAGATAGCTTGGCTGGTTTCTGCTTCTTCCAGACAGCTAGTCTGCTCTGAGAGTTTTCTTTTCAGCTTAACTTCCTCTAAGGGGCACTCTCTGGCAAGGAGGGTCCTAGTGAATGTGGTCAATTTCAGGGACTTCCTGAAGCTCTTTTGAATTGCTTATCTTCCAATTTAAGGAACTTCCCTCAGGGCAGAATGTTTCAATTTCAGAGGAAACTGTTACACAACAAAAGTTTCTCAACTCTTTATCTGAAACTGTATTAAGCTTAGTGACTACTGAGGAGCATCTGTGGCTCTTGTTTTCTCCACTTCCTGGAGACCTGATTCTTTCCTGGGCTCATGCTTCCCTTCTGTCCTCAAGCAACAGTGTCCCCCACATATTGTTGTAGCATGAATCTTAAAAGTTCTTATTAGCCGGGCGGTGGTGGCGCACGCCTTTAATCCCAGCACTCGGGAGGCAGAGCCAGGCGGATCTCTGTGAGTTCGAGGCCAGCCTGGGCTACCAAGTGAGCTCCAGGAAAGGCGCAAAGCTACACAGAGAAACCCTGTCTCGAAAAACCAAAAAAAAAAAAGTTCTTATTAATAAAATCAAACCCGAAGACAGTTATTGGGATAAACACTGGAAGGTCAGAGAGACAGAACAAACCACAGCTAACCTCACCTGGCCAACTTCTCGGCTGGTCTTGTTTCCTCAGACTGGAGGCCTCTGAGTACTCATCCAGAATGGGTCTCAGCTGAACTGTGCTGCTAGAAGCCTGAAAGCTTAACCAGCCACATGCTTCTCCAGGCCAAATGCCTCTCCAGGGCAAATGCCTCTCCAGGGCAAATGCCTCTAGTTTCTGGTCCTCATGCTTTATATACCTTTCTGCTTTCTACCACCACTCCCTGGGATTAAAGGTGTGGCTTTCTGGGATTAAAGGTGTGTATCACCATGCCTGGCCGTTTCCAATGTGGCCTTGAACTCACAGAGATCCAGAGGGATTTCTGTCTCTGGAATGCTAGGATTAAAGGCGTATGCTACCACTGCCTAACCTCTATGTTTAATATTGTGGCTGTCCTGTTCTCTGATCCCAGATAAGTTTATTAGCATACACAATATTTTGGGGAACACAATACCCCCACATATTGTCTTCCTTCTGGTTCCATTTTCCTGTTCCCTCTTCTTCGTCCTTTGATTTGGCCAATCTGAATAGTCCAGGATTCTTTAGTTTCATTTCTGTTGCTGTAATAAAATATACTGGCAAAAGAAATAGTTCATTTTACAATCTTAGGATACAGTTCATTATTGTGAGGAAGACAATAGGGGAACTTGAAATAGTAGCATCCACAACCAAAAGCAAAGATAGAATTAATGCATACTTAGAGTCAACTGTTTTTCTTCTCTTTTATGCAGTATAAGACTCAAACCTGGGGAACAGTTCTTGCTAATTTTAGTCTGGGTCTTCCGACATCTATTAATGTAATCAAGACAATCTCCCAGCTACATCTACAATCTTCCCTGATTTAGATAGTCGTTCCTTAAGACTCTTTTCCTATGTGATTCTAGACTGTGTCAAGTTGACATTAAAACTGCCATCACATCTCTACCCATTGTCAACTTGGCAGACAAACACATCATTTTAAGACAGATGCTTCCATTCCCATCTCCAATGAAAAATACAGTTCAATATGTGGAGTGAGTAGAAAATTTCTTAATAAATAAAATAAAATAAAACAAACAAACAAACAAATAAATAAATAATGTCCTCAGAGTCTAAAACTCCTAACACAATTCCAGATTTATTTACTGAAACCTCCTAAAAAATCAAAAATAAGTTATATTTTTTAATGGCACAGAACAAACATTCCATTTCAAAGTGAAAATACATGGATATAACAAACAAACAAAAAATTAAAACTAAGCAAAATCAAGACCCAGCAGGTTTAAAGCAAACTAGCACCTCTATATCTGTCATCTGGAGTTCGTAATGCAATCCTCTGAGATCCAAAGGTTGTAGGCAGACCTCCTTGAGCTCTGCCACCTGATGCACACAGTGCTTCTTTAGAAGTAATCTTAGGCAAGCTCCACCCAGCAGCTGCAGCTTTCCTTCAAACATTTTTCACTGCCTTGGCATCTCTGATACTTGGGTGTCCCCATTGCAAATGATGTTTCACCTTTGGGACTTTACGAAGTGACCCCTCAGGACTTTTCCATGGGGACTCTGACACTTCCTGGCTCAGTTTCTCTCTGTGGCCAACTCAATCTTGTATCTTCCATGCCTCTGAAACAAATCCTACCTAGATAATTACAACATTGTCATGTTCCACTGCCAACTGAAAACGTAGCTCAGCTCCCTTGAACCACAGCTGTATTGCCTCTGTGTGCTGACCCAGAAGAAATGCTTTCCTATTGGCCCCAGTGATGTGCAGATGTCTGTACCATGGTCTGATCCCTCTATCAATTACATCTGCTTCTTCATACAGATCCACAATAATGAACTGTATCCTAAGATTGTATCTAACTGTATCTAAGATCCTCTAGAAATCTCCTGTGCTTTAAATTCAGCTTTACTCAAGTTCTAAGGATGGGCAGAATGTAGTATGGTTCTTGACCAAAATATCATTGGAATAGCATCCATTCAAGTTCATGATGGAGTCCTTGTCCTCCTATGAAAACACACAAGCTAGGCTTCCAACATGTTTGTCTCAGTACTCTTGTCTTCCAACCTCTCCAAGGATGTCTCATTATGTTCTCCCCACAGCAGTCAACAGCTTTTCTAGCCAAAAGTTCCAAACAGTTCTGCTTTAGGTTTGGTTTTGTTTTGCTGTTTCTGTGATGAAATACTATTTAATAAGAAGACTTCAGAGAATACAAAAATACTATTACAAATACCCCCAACAAAAGCAACTACAAGGAGAAACAGTTTATTCAGCTATGAATTACAGGTCATAATCCATTATTGTACAGAGGTAAAGATGGGAGATTGAAGCAGCCACTGATATCCAGAGTCAAGAACACAAAGAGAATTAAAGTATCCATTTAACACTCTGATCACTTTATCTTCTTTTATGCAGTCCAGGACTGTCCTGGTTTGCTTTCTATTGCTCTAATAAATGCCATGACCAAAAGCAACTATTTTATCTTACAGTTTACAATAATCATAAGGAAAACTCATGGCAAGAACTCAAGGCAAGAACCTGGAAGCAGAAACTGAAGCAAAGGCTGGGGAGGAATGCTGCTTCCTGACTTACACCTCATGGGTTACTCAGCTTGCTTTTATATAAAACCCAGGGCCATCTTTCCAGGGATGGTACCACCAAAGGTAAGCTCCATATTCCCATATCAATCATTAAAGAAAAGAAAATGGTCCACAGACTTGCTCACAGACAATGATGGGTTCATTTTCTCAACTAGTGTTCTCTCTCCAAGATTACTCCAGATTGTGTAAGAGTTGACAGAAAGAAAAGAAGAAAGACATATTATTTCCTTCTGGGGTCTCTGAGGGGGTTGAAGATTAGATAGTTACAGTTATAGTTTTCCTTGTTAATAATTTCAGAAAAGAAACTCACTAAAGAGGTGTAAAGTATATAAATTTGAAAGACATTATAAGATAGTTCTCTGTTAGTAATGTAAGTTAGGATAGAAAGTGAATCAGGTACATTTTGGACTTACCAAAATAGGATAGATAATGGAATATTTTCTTTGAGTTTGTCAAATGCAAATTGACTAGACATTGTTGATGTATTTGTTGCTTGTATATATAGTTATTGTACTTATTGTATATAGTTTTTCTTATATTAGTTATAACTTTTTTATTTTTATTAGAAAAAAGGGGGAAATGTGGTGATATTTTATTGATGCTGAAATGTGATATTTTATTTGTATATTAATAAATAAAGGTTGCCTGGAGATCAGAGGTCATAACCAGACATAAATAGAAGTCAGGAGGTGATGGCACATGCCCTTAATCTGATCACAGCAGGCAGAGTCTCTGTGTGTTCAAGGACACAGCCAAATTTGGTGACACACATCTTTAATCCCAGTACCAACCATAGAGACCTGTACAGACAGACAGTGTGACGAGGAAGTGATGTGGCTGAGCTTAGAGCCAATGAGAAGGCAGAACAGGAAGGCAATAAAGGCACAGGTTAGACAGGAAGAGGCTCTCTTGGAAAGCTACGGTGAAGTGGTGAGCTAAGGTTAGTTGGCAGCTATTGCTCTGATCTCTACAACTTGCACTCCTGTTTAAAAAAAAAGATTCTAAAACTGAGCTGAAAATAGCTTCCTAGTTGTGTTTCTCAAGCCGGTCACAGCCTGCAGGCTTGAGCTACTCTATGGAGGGTTCATGGCATGTAGGTTTGACCTGCAGCATGGCTGTGGATTCCCACCACGGTATACAGTGGCATCCCCAAGCTGCACAGTGCACTGCATTGAGACAGATTTAGCTTTTGCAAGTACAAAAAAAAAGAGAGAGGTTTCTGGGCTACACGCTGCTAGATGGAAGCATAGAATGCTTCCGATATTCAGCAGTGAGCCTGGTTCCAGGAGCTAGTTGTAAACATAGTTCTACCATGTTGGGAAGCTGAGGTGGGCGGAGCCAGCAGCCAAAGCTACCATTTCAGTTCTAGTAATTCTGCAGTTTAAAGCAATAAATTCACAATAAGGGAGATTCATATGGAATAAGACTTTAAATGGTTTACAATGTGTATAAAAATGTATGTAGGCTTGGAAGAGAGAAGAAAATGAATATAGACAGTTATACAGAGAAATAGTTTTAAAAAATGAAGTCTTTAAAGGGACAGTAAAAGTAATTAAAAAATAAGCCACATAAAGGTGGATATTACATAGAGAATCTGGATTATGTTGTCTTTTGGATTTTTAACTACAGAAAGACATTTGATTGTAAAGGCTGCTCAGTTAAATCAATATGTATATTTTAAAGCTATTTTGACTTCAAATTTTGGATCTAAGGATATATTGCTTTAGAAAAGAGGCTCTGCTTTTGTTTCCACAGGAAGCAAGAGGCTATGGATTTGTTCCAGATTAAGATACATCAGGTTTGATCAGCCAATACCCCCTGAAAGGTCTCTAATGACACTATGGCCCAGATGATCCAACATCCAGAACGGTTTCAAGGCAAATGGCTCAGACAATGAAGCCTCACTGATTATTACAGTCAGGACTTGACCATAATCCTAAAATTTTCTTTGTGTCCCCATAAGATCACCAGCACCCTCTATCAGCAGGAAGTAGCCTAGAAAACTATGCCCACATTCCCAAAAAATGGATATAGATGTTTTTCTTTACTTAGGTTGTTGGTTACAATTTCTTATTGGTCATAGTCAATAGCTTTCTAAAGAAAAGAGGAGGTATAGTATAGATATGATAGGATAAAAGGGTAGATTATTGAAACTACTTTTAAAGAGCAACAAAGTTAATTTTGTTATACTGTATGTATATTTCTACTCTTGTTTAAAGTATTTTGTTTGTGCAACTCATTTGAAATTGTAATGTATAGTCTTTGAGAAATACAGATTAATAATTAGTTTTCTAAAATAATCAAACTTATAGTCATGTTAAGTTTTCCAGGTATACATAGATATATTTCAATTAGGTAGGTAATCTTCAAACACTTCAAAGACCTGCAGAATATGGCATTTAAGATGTTTTAAAAACTTAGACTTTCTGGACAATGAGACACATCTGTTCTTGGCAGCACCAATTTACTTCAAAGAGAAAGATGGGCACCAAAGACACTCCATATGGAGTTTACCTTTTTCTTGGCAAAAATAGCCATTTGGGCAAGAAACTGTTCTTGCCTGGACTTCTTGACAAAATGTTGTATCTATTGGACTTGCAGGACCCATAGGAAGGTGACCACTGAACTTTGCAAGGCAAAATGGCCATTCAGGTTCCTGCTTCGCAGAGGAGACTACCAAACATTATACAGGACACAGGAAGAAGAAAATGAGAGACTCTAGGCCTGTAGGTTGAAGAATTGATGCCCCAACACTGCAGAGGAACTTTGGATGACTGTCCAATCAGACAGCTGTCTCTGCCGTTTCCAGAGTTTTGGAAGTTGCTTCCGGTTTACTTAGGTAATATTATATCCTTGTGAGGTCTTTGATGTAGTTGAAGACTAGATAGTTATAGTTTTCCTTGGTTATGATAAAAGATAAATTAGATATAAAACTTTAGACTCACAAATATAGGATAGATAGAATATTTTCTTTAATTTTGCCAAATACAAATAGACTAGATATTATAAATGTAATTCTTGCTTGATAACTGTTTTGTTATGTAATTTTACTATGTTAAAGTTAAACCCTTCCTTTTTGATTAG
>CABHPH010147196.1:0-43972 GCA_902168325.1 Peromyscus nudipes | reverse complement strand
ACACACACACACACACACACACACACACACACACACACACACACACACCTGTTAACAGAATTGAATGAACACAAACACAAACAAAAATGTAGAAAGAATGCATGTCAGAACCACACAAAACACTGTCTAGAGTACTTACTGGTGTCCTCAGAAGTAGCAGACACTGTCCAAGAACAGAGTGTGGGTTTCTGGCCTCCAGAATCATGAGAATGAAAATCTTTATTGCTTAAGCTGTCTGTTTTATGGTATCCATTGGGGAATCCTTAGGAGATTGTGACAATATCTCATTAAAAATAATGTTGCTCTAAAACCCACAGTTCTCAGAGGACCCTACAACAGCATCCTTATGTCTGGCAGAGCATGTAATGTTAACCTTCTTTGTCCTCTTTTCCCTCACTATTTTGAAATAATTTCAGGCTCACAAAAGAGCCGTAGAAGACTCCCACTTTTGGGTTTGTATATGAAACAAACACAAGAATCCTATGAAAGGTGGGGAGAATAGTCCTATGAGTTACATATGGGACAAGGGACAAGGAATGACAAGTAGGAGAGTTCCCTGTGTCTTCTGTACGAGCCAGGTAAAAGACTTTAAACAGCTACCGTGGGACAACTGGACAGCCATGCAAACAAATATATGCGTAGGCACAGACTTTGCATCTTTCTCCCAAATTCATTTTAAAACTCAATAATACACTTACATTTAAATTGCAAAACCCGAAATTTCTGAAAGGCATGTAAGAGAATGTATGTGGTCTTGAGCCTGGTGATGAATTTTCAGACACAGGGTTGAAAGCACAATTTATGTAAGGAAGCCTTGATGGATGACTTTAATTAAAACGAAATGCTTCTGCTCTGTGAAAGTCACTTGCAAAGGGAAGCCAAGAGGAGCCATGGGCTGAAGATTATGTTTGCCAGACACATGCCTGATGGCAGACTCTCACCCTAAATATGCAAAGAACTCTGAAACCTCAACAATAAGTTTGTGTGCAATTGCATCTTGCTTCCATTGTGGGCTCATCAACTATTCTTCTATCTGCACTTTTTATGGGTCGCCTTGGAGTTCTAAATGGAATGAAATCCACTGTCTTTACCAGTCTGTCCCTTCTTTAAACCCCACTTCCGCCCTCCATGTTTCAGGGCAGCTGCTGCTCCCTCCTACTTCTGCGGCCGGGTCATCTGTAGGTTGCTACTATTACTATTTTAAGACAAGGCATCTTTAATTAGGAGTAAGAGAAGGAGAGGTTTTACACCACTCTTGCTTGCTCTGCCCTTGAAATCCCCCTTCCTGGGAGCAACCTGCCTTTGTACCTTTACTTCTCTTTGAAGAACTTCTTTAACCTTTAAACTTTCTCCTTTTCTGGACAGCGTGGGCACAACTTCTCTTGAGCTTTTGCTTATTTGAAAATTTTTTTGTCACTTCCTTGAGTGTGAAGGAGAATTTCACTGGTCCCAGAAGCATCATTTTAACCATTTTAAATACAGATTCTGACAGATGTGGTGGTGCACACCTTTAATCCCAGCACCCAGGAGGCAGGGGAAGGGAGAGCTTTGTGAGTTCAAGGCTAGTATTGTCTCCATAGTGAGTTACAGGCCAGCCTGATCTACATCCTAAATTTAAATATGAATTTTGATGAGAAATCTACTAGATGTCCTGTTTTTATTCTCTGTGTGTATGTGTGTGTGAGCATGTATATGTGTATGTGTGCATATATGTGCATGTGTGTGTATATATGTAGATGTGTATGTGTGTGTGTATGTGTGTGTGCATGTGCACACCCATATTCATGGTCATGAGTGTGGGTACCCATGGAGGCCAGAGGAAAGTGTCAAATCCTTTTGAAATGATCCTAGTCCCTAAATTACAGTTTTTATATATATATATGTATATATACATATATATGTATATATATATGTACACACACACACACACACACACACACACTAAGCTGATTGGTTTCCTCCCTGACCTATCTGTACTTATGTATGAATTCATCGATGGCATCCTTCATGTATTTTCTTTTCTTTTGTATTTCGAGGCAGTATCACATATAGCACACATTGGCTTCGTAATTACTCTTCAGAAAGGCTGGTCTTGAACTCTTGATCTTCCTGTCTCCATCTCTCCAGTGCTGGGATGGCAGGTCCTGGTTTGTTATTATTTAATGTTTTTTTGTAATCATTTCTTTTGATTCTTCCTTGAGGTTTCTCCCTCTCTGTCCATGGAGGCCCGCTTTCCCTCAGTGTTGACTACTTCTCTCATTAGCCTGTTAATCATGCTATTTTCAATTCTCTGTCTGATAGTTTAACATCTGTGTCATATTTGAGTCTGGTTCTAATGCTCACTCTGGTTTCCTTTGTCTATCCAGACAGCTGGTTTTATTTCTCCTTAATATGAATTTAGACATTTTTTAAAACAAATAGCCAGGTTTATTGTATTTGCTAATATCAGCCCCAGTCAATAGGTCCTTGGTGTAAGATTATTTTTATTAGTCTCCCTATGAGTTGAGCTGTGTTTAATTTTTAATATGTCTGTTTATATCAGTCTTCAAATTCCCAGAATTTCCTGTGCCTTCATCCTTTGGCTTGGAAACCCCATGCAGTCCTTCCCTGAGGTATATTGCCCCTGGTTATACTTGTGAAGTATTGGGGAACTTGCCCAAATCTTGCAATTCAGTCTCTGCTTGTATTTCTGTGCTGTGACCTGCCCAAGTGCATTTTTAATGTTTCTACCCCTTTTCATGAAAGGGGAGATGGTATTTGTGACAGAAGAGGGTGGAAATCCCTCCCCTCCCAGCCAGGGTGAAGGAGAGGGTGGAAATCCCTCCCCTCCCAGGCTGGGTAGTAGGTTTTAGCAGCTGCCCCACAGTGAGTCACCTGCTCTTCTCCCTGAGACATGAGTTCTACCACAGGAACTAGGGAGGTGACAACCACACAGTCCAGGTGCCTCTAAGATTGTGACTCATTGGTGTTTTCACCCTCAGACTAGCATAAACTCAGATACCAACATTTGATCAAAATTGCTTTCAAAAGCCATCTATGAAGTTGTGGCTTAAGTAACATCAGCTCTAAGCAGGCAGAGCCCAGTCATGGCTTTCTAGATTCTTTTGTATTTGTATGAGGAGGGTAGTGGTTTACTGTCTTTTTGTGCTCACTCTGGATAGATCTGAGAAAAGCTGATCCTTTTCAGTAGGCTTGGCAGTCTTGCTGTGAGGATAGATGGGACTCTTTCCAAGATCTTTTTTGTCAGTACAGGTTCTTAACCGATTTTGATAAGTGTGTGAAAAGGGTTCCTTGGAGGTAGTTTTTAAAAAACATAGTACAAGAACAACTAAATATTCACAGTAAATAAAATATCTTGATCGATGCCTCATAACTCAGTACAAAGGACTCAGGTGAGTTATGGACTTTTAGAAGAATATAGGGTAAAATCTTTAAATTCCATATCACAGCAAAAGTTTTAGTCTTAACATACAATGAATGGAAAAAGCAATGTCTTGAACCTCATCAAAATTAACAATATTTCCTTTAAAATCACCTGTTGAGGTGAAAAAACAAGATCTCTAGGAAATGTTATTTGCAATACAACTATCCAACAGGAGAGCAGTATTAGGAAGACATAGATGCACTTAAATCTTATATTAATTACTTTTCTATTGTTGTGATAAAACACCATGACCAAGGAAATGTTTGGAAGGAAGCGTTTATTTGGGGCTTGTGGTTTCAGAGGGGCAGTGCTGTGGGATGGTCTGTATGTCAAACATGTTGCTTATTGGTCAGTAAATAAAACACTGATTGGCCAGTGGTCAGGCAGGAAGAAGTATAGGCGGGACAAGGAGGAGAGAATTCTGGGAAGTGGAAGGCTGAGGAGACCATGACAAACAGCATGTGAAGATGCCGGTAAGCCACAAGCCATATGGCAAGGTATAGATTTATAGAAATGGATTAATTTAAGATATAAAAACAGTTAGCAAGAAGCCTGCCACGGCCATACAGTTTGTAAGCAATATAAGTCTCTGTGTTTACTTGGTTGGGTCTGAGCGGCTGTGTGACTGGCGGGTGAGAGAGATTTGTCCTGACTGTGGGTCAGGCAGGAAAACTCTAGCAACAGGGCAGGGGTTCATCACCATCATGGTGGGGAGCATGGCAGCAGGCAAGCCGGTAGACCCTGGAACAACTGAGAGGTCATCTCACTTTCTACAAACAGGAAGCAGAGGGGACAGACAAGGGATGGCTGGAGGCTTTTGAAACCTCAATGCCACACCTCCTCCAACAAGGCTACAACCCCCAAATCCTTCCAAAACAGTCACCAACTGAGAACCAAGTCTTCACAGGCCAGAGGATTATGGGAACATTTCCTTCAAACCACCACACAGATCAACAATAGAAAAACACAAAACATATAACTATATAAGCATAGAGACACCTGAATGAAGATGATATACAGATTGAAAATAAGTACAAGAATAAGTATGTGAAATTAGGCATCAGGAAATTCAGATTTAAATCACAACTGGGAATAATTTCTACATAATTGTGGTGAATGCAAGAAGGGTAACCTAAGAGCTTACAGCCCGCAGAATTCTGTCACAACAGAGATGGAGAGCAGAGTAGTGAACACAGATGGGTGCAGATATCAGAGGGCCATTAGGAGCATGTTGGCATGGAAATGGCCTCCATTCTGACTGCATCGGTGCCAGCCTCCAGGCTGGGTTGCCCACACTGTTGTTTTGTGAGCTAACAGTGTAGGAGGAAACTGGGTCAAGCATGCAGGAGAGATTTATGTAGTATTTTTTTACAACTGCCTATGAACATACTATTATCTTAAAATAGAAATTTAACTTTAGAAAAGAGGCAAAAATAGAGTGAATATTTCCCATATACTTGGACTCCACAAGTGTTAATATTTTATCATCCTTCCTCCCTTCCTTCCTTCTTTCCTTTCTTCTTACTTACTTTATTTAGTGTTTGTGTATATGTGTGTGAGCATGCACACCATGGGGTGTGTGTGTGTGTGTGTGTGTGTGTGTGTAGGTCAGAGGACAAACTTAGGGGAGTTTCTTTTCTCCTTCTGCCATGAGGGTCCCAGGGAGTGGGTTCAGGTTATCAGGCTCAGCAACAATTGCCTTTCCTGCTGAGGCACCCTGCCAGCCCTCTATCATTCTTCTTGTTTGATGATTCCCTGTATATATGCATACATACATATACATCCATCATACATATACATATTTTGCAATATATACATACATATACATGGTATTTACGTTTTATTTTCTCAAGTGTTTGTGAATAGCAAACACAATTCTACTTCACTTTTGACCAGTTCAGTGTATTGTTACTAAAGACAAAACAAACAAACAAACCAACCAAGGATTTTCTCTTACATGACTGGTCTGCAAGACATGAAAACCAGGAATTTACAACAGTGATGTCATTATATAAATCAGTAGTTCTCCACCTTCCTAATGCTGCAACATTTTAATACAGTTTCTTGTGTTGTGATGAACCCCAACCATAAAATTATTTCATTGCTACTTCATAACTGTAACTTTTTTAGTTATGAATCATAGTATAAACACCTTATATGCAGGCTATCTGATATGCGACCTCCAAAGGAGTCGGGACCTACAGGTTGAGAACCGCTGCCCTAAGGCCCGCCACTTGTTTCACTCCTGTACTTTCTCAATTCAATCTAGAATTCTCCTTTGTGTTTCTTACCATTTCTGTTGAACTCCCTTCTGCCTGGATGAACCATTCAAACCGCTTTGCCTTTCATGGCCTTGATGTTTCCACAGAGCACAAGCTGAGGTAGCTGTGTGCTCCTCACTTGGGGTTGATGGCAATTCCCCAGGGTGGTGGTTAGTTTTAATTATCAACTGGACCCACACAGCATCACCTAAAATGAACATGTCAATGAGAGATCCTGAGATCAAGGTGGCTCACAGGCATGTGTGTCAGTTTGTTTCCATTTACCTGATGGATGTGGGAAGATCCAGCCTGGCTCTGGGCTCTGGGCTGTATGAGGGTAGAGAAAGCTAACAGAATACAAAACTGCATGCATCCATTTTCTGTGTTCTGCACCAGCTGTCTTGAACTCTGACTGCTGTGACTTCTCAGTGTCACACTCTAACCTGGAACTGTGAGCTGAAAGAAACAAGTTGTTTTTTGTTGATATTTTAACAGTGGTGAAATTAAGAACCTTAGGATGGTTATAGGCTGTCTTCCTGTGGCAAGAACGGTGCAGAAGCGAGGGTGAATCCTGTGCTGTGACTATTCCCAGAGGCTTTTTAGCAGGTGTCTGCCGGCCTCAGTGACTAGTTGGCCATTGTCAATATGTATTCTTAGCTGCTCTTCAGCCAAGACTGGTTTAAAAGATGAGTACTGATTGGTCAGTTTGGAATGTTGTTTTGCGATGCTGGATGGGATCTCAGAAGGAGGGAAATTGCCCCTGGGAAGTGTCTAGCCTTTGGCACATGGGGTTTCCTGGGAGAGAGAAGTCATATCTGCACATGACACTGGCTAGTGGAAGGAGGGGCGGCAAGGCTGCAGTGGCTAGCAGGTGCAGTGCCACACGGGACCTCTGGGCTGTGCTAGGTGTTTACATATTAAGCTCTAATCCCAGTTCCCAGTTCAGTTTGAAATAAAATGTAATCCCCACACACACACACGTGTGTGTGTGTGTGTGTGTGTGTGTGTGTGTGTGTGTGTGTGTGCTCTCGCGCGCAGGCGCACACACGCGCGCGCACACACACACACACACACACACAATGTGAAAGTAGACTGAATTGTGAGAGCGGAGTCGGAAACCAGACAGGGCAACGGTGGAAGGACAGACATGTTTTGTGTAGAAGGGGGACTATTCTGAGGGAGGAGGGCTGTCGGGAAGACGGGAGGAGGGTTGGGGAGGGCAGTAGTGTGCATCTGAGGACAGTGAATAGCTCACAACAAGATCACTTATCATGCATGCTAACTACAAAGAGAAAATCAGACATAGGAGTCACTGGTGAGACGAGATGTGTTTTGTGGAGAAACCATTCAGGCTGTTTGAAGAATAGACCAGAGGCAGGGCAAGTATCTTGTGCCTTACATCCACATTGTTGGTCTTTGTATTTTTGGTATATGATGTGATGCAAAGTCTAATTCTTACTGTATAAATGATTCCTTTCCTCAGGGTCATTTGATTTTTGAAGACTAGGCTATCATGTTTTGACTTACATTGCAAAAGAACACATATAGATATTCCCTAAAAATATATATTAAGTATTTACTGTACTCCAGGAACTACTTTAGGGACAGTGATTCAGAAGATAAAACGTACAAAATCCCCAGCCCTGTGAGACATAGGGCATAATATTTGTTTTGGAAAAAACTGGATTAACTGATATCAGTATTTTACTATTCCCTAAAGACTTCAATTGATTCACGCAGCTGTGTGTGTCTATGCACATTTTAATAATTTGTTCATAATACTTAATCTATGTATGCAATTGTATGTTTATAAATTATATTTTATAAATTAAAACCCTGCAACGTCACACCAAAGAAAACAACTCTGCTGAAAACTGTAATGCATATTATTTTAGACATCAAAACAATGTAACATTTTCCTTTAGTTTGCATATTTTATTTTTTATGGTCTTTCTTATTTAATATAGTTCCTGTTCCATTCCATTCTATTCTCCTCAGATGTTTTTGTTTTGTTTTGAGATAAGGTCTCATATAGCCCTGACTAACCTTCAACTCACTATGTCAGTGAGGATGAGCTCGGACTTTTGATGGTTTTACCTCTACCTTCCAAGTACTGGGGTTATGGGCATGTGCCACTGTATCCAGTTTATGGAGTGCTAGGGATGGGGCCCATGGCCTCAGGCACACAAGGCAAGCACTCCAACATCTGAGCTACAGCCCCAGCCCCCTCCAAAGAATCTTAACTGTTCTTGTAAAATAATTTTAATTTCCTTCTAATATTTTATTTCTTTAGCACAATTCAGCCAGTTCCAGTGTCTAACTAAAATAGAGTGATTCGAAGAAGGTGAATCATTTATTAGTAAAGGGATTGATTTTCCTTCCATCTCGAATACAAATATTATCGAGTGATCTCACAGACAATTCACCCAAAAATAAGGCATCTATAGAGAGAAGTTTAAGAAGAAACAAGACAAATGATTAGATACAGAAGGAACTCTTCCTAGGAGTAATGTCCCCATCATCTGTGTTAACTGTCAACTTAGAATCTAGAATAACCTCAGCCGACGGTTCTGGGAATGCCTGTGGGAATTTATCTTGAATGCATTAATTGAGGTGGGGAAACCTACCCACCCCTGCACATTCCATGGAGGTACTATGCATATCTTGCACGGGAGACTGTGGAGAGGAAGAAACAAGTTCAGACATAGGATGTGCTGTCACAGTTTTTAGCACCTCAGTTGGTGGATACTGAGCATGAGGGATGATGGTGACTTGGTGCTCAAAGGTCCTCGTGCCAGTCTCAGAGGTCCCGGTGTTCGTTTCGGAGTTGCCCTCTGCAAAGCCTGCAGCAAATCACATTTCCGCATAGTGTAGGAGCGATCATTTGTCCCCACTGATTCTGGGAATTAGATCCTGTAAACCATCAATGTTTCAAACTAAAAATCAGAGATCTGGTCAATGACTATTTATTGAGCAATTAAACCCAGGTAGTTCACTTTGTTCAATATCAAAGTATGACAGCGAGTTAGACCCTGTGCCTTTCCTAATGAAGCTTAGTGTGGTCTTTTGCTCAGTGGTTTATAAGGATGCTAAGTCCCTGCCATCCTTTCTCTTCCTGGCTCCTCTCTTCCTCCCTTCCCTCTCTTCCTCCTCTTTCTTTTTGTTTCCTATCCCCCTTTCTCTCTCTGTCTCTCTGTCTCTCTGTCTCTCTGTCTCTGTCTCTGTCTCTCTCTCTCTCTCTCTCCTCAACCATTCACTCCTCTCTTTTCCTTCTCTCTTCTCTTTTTTCTCCTCTTCGGTAACATATTTATTTAATCAAATGTTGATTTAAGAAAAATGAAATTTTATCTAATTAAATTATACTGCCCAAATAAGTTTGTTCAAATTAAAAAATGGGGGTATATCCTGCCAAGCTCAGATCCAGTGGAGGAGAGTGGGGGTCTACACCAAAGCCCCAGTGTTCACGTGGACTTATCCAGCCTTATTAAAATATTTGTCCCTGAATGTTTTCATTAGCACAGTCCTGGAGTTGAGAATAGAGATCCTTCCTGACCTTGTACAGGAAACATGAACAGTGGTGAGATACCCTCAGAAGGTGGACAGATAGAAGAAGAAATGAATGCTGAGGAGACATGATACAAATATTAAAAAGAGATTTATTTTATTTTTATCTATGTGTATGTGTGCGTGTCTTCCTGTGGTTTGTGTCCATGAGTGCAGGTGCCAAAAGAGGTCATAAGAGGACACTGGAGTAACAGGTGTTGTGAGCTACCTGAGTTGGTTGCTGGGACCCAAACTCTGTTCCACTGGAAGAGCAGCAAGTGCTTCTAACCACTGAGCCACCTTTCCATCCCTTCATTGTATATTCTGAGTTAAATTTCTATCAAATAATAATTCAGCCCTCCTTTCAGCTGAGCCACATGGTAAGACCAGTGGCATTTCATACTATGATGTCTCCCTTTCTTTAAACTTCCCTGTTTATAAAATTAATAAGCCACAGGATTGGCTTGAAGACATGCTGGGGATGTAATTTAATGATATTTTTCAATGTAACACCTGTAGATTGTTTTCCCCACCATCCTGCAATAGAAAATATTGTATACAGCCCAGGCTGTGATTTCGTGTCCAGTCAGAGACAGGTGGTGCTACATCAATTAAGATCTCCCCTGGATTATAGAGGACACACTCAATGCACCTTCGCAGGGCAGGTGAATCAATTTTCTACCTCAGTGGGCCAAGGCACAAGGACATACTTCTGACATAAATGAAATGCATGGCTGATGTTCTTCATAGTCCTTCTCAAAATATTTGCATTTCATAGTGTTTCTGACTTCAGTGAATTTTCGTTTATTTGTTTTTGCTCATCAAAGTCCATCTATTAATAACCTGCTTACTCAAGTTGTGGTTCATACACAACAGGTGATGGTGTATGCTTCATGTTCCTCCTTTTCAGGAGTGACAGTCCAGAATCTGACTGTGAGGCAGCAGGTCGAGATGGCAGCAAGCCGAAAGAATGACATGCAGTATTGGTCACAAGGAAAGCTGGCTGCTGCCCCTCCAGCTGCCTGTGACCTCAGCCATGTATGTACTGGAACTTCTGTTCTCAAGAGTGAGTAGGATGCTCAAGACACCAGGTGACACTGAGTAAAGCTAAAGTCTCCTCAAAGAAAAAGGGAAATGGAATAGATGTTATGCATGGCAAAGTATAATCTCAGAACACAGTCAAAGACCAATCCTCCCTGAACCATAACCAGGTAATTAAAGGTACCCAGTGTTACCAGGTAGACTCAGATTTCTAAAAAGAAAACAGAGTAGCATGAAGAAATAAAATCTTTACTATGAAGTAGTAGTGAATGGCGAGATCAAAGGGAGGGATGGGCTGTGCTGAGGAAGTGTCGGCTGCAATATTGGAACTACTTTCTTTTGACTCACTCATGGTTTGATCTGTGGAAGGTTGGATAAGTTACTTGCTTTCTCTAGGGCTTTGATAGCTCTTTCTGTAAAATGGGTATAATGGAACTGAAGTTTTTTGAATGATTACTTTTGTAGCACTGAAGAGCGTTTCCAGGGTTTCCCACATGCGAGGCAGGAGCAGAACATGGAAGTCACATGTTTTAAAGTCCCTAGGCACTTTAAACTTCATTTGGGGACAAGGTCTACTATGCTGTCAGGTTGGTCTTGAACTCACTAAGTAGCATGGATGGGCCTTGAGTGTGTTAACCTTCTGCCTCAGTCTCTGGCGTAGCTGGGTTTACAGGGGAGGAAGCATTACCCCTAGCTGGAATTAACCCTTTAGTAATGAACACCCAATGGTGTAATGTGTTAGTAGAATAACTCTTATTCAGTGTCTAACACAGAGCTCCTATTTATAAAAGACCTATTCTCATTATTATTCACTTAGAGACTCCAGCTTATTTCTGGGGGGGGTCACTGTATACTAGGTGCCAAACCATGTCCCAAGAACTTCACTGATGTTATTTCAAGGAAACATCCCCACAGTGAGCAGCCTGGTCCTTTTTGAATGATGTATTTGATCACTGAGTTTCTACCATGAATGAGCAGAGGTGGTAAAAGCATTCACAACAGAACTTTTCTAGGCTTTCCTAATTGTGGGTTTTGAAACAGCTACAGATGAATCTAAGCAATTTCTCTCATTCAAAGAAAGTTGTGATTTCTAGAACAAGTAATTAATAGCTTAGCGAAGCTACAAACTATAAGATATTCACAATCATTTATATGTTTGATGATTTAGGTAGATAAACAATAATAAAGCCAATTTATCTGAACAGATGTAAGAGTCCACAGAGGCTATCTAGTGAGACCTTACTCAGGGTCAGAAAATCTGAGCTTGCTTTACCCAGCACGGCGGCATAATGGGATAATTTGACCAGGTATTTGGAAGGGTCTACACTTGGCTCTACGTTATTGCTTTGATTTTGCAAGGGGGAGGTCTTTTGTCTCTCCCTTTGGCATTGTTTAAAAAGCCCTTTTGATTAAACAAGATGCTGCTGGGTATTGTCCCAGGGCCCTCTGGAAGCTATCCTGTGTCTCTTTCTCCTTATCGTCTAGGTCTATCTTTCTACCTAATATTTCCTAATTCCTCTCTCCTCCACCCAAGAACCCTCCAAAAGGTGGGAGCAGGTTGGAGCTGGTCTCCCACAGACTCCCACAAACAGAGTACAGTAACTGAGAGATGTCTCAGCTTTGCTCAGCACCTCTAAAACTCCACAGCTGGAATGTGTGGGCAGAACAGGGTGAGGCAAGGAAGGTGTGTGGAAGATAAGGGGACACTCCAAGTGTTGGGCAGGCTCTGAAATCTGCTCTTTCTCCATCTGCAAGATTACAATGATGTAGGTGGCCTGTGGTCCTGTCTATGGCTTTTGTGGCTTAGGAGTCACAGCACAATTTAGGTAGGTCTTCAGCAAAGATGCAGGTAACGTGTTAACCTGGCTGGAGACTTGCTGGGAAGCTCCACCGTGGAAGGCTCCATTTCCAAATTCATCCCATTGGCAGAACCCATTTTGCAATTGGGGTACCAAGAACTCCAGCTTTTTGCTGTGCCTCACTTGAAGGTCATTCAAGTTCCTTGAGACTTCTCATGCCTGCCTATTATGCTTCTTTTCCAATGTGGCTGCTTCCTTTCTTAAAGCCAGTAATGGAATGGGGAAGTCCTGCTTATGTGACAGGATGATGCAGCCTTTTTTGTAACATGATCCTTATGATCATGGGCCAGTTTGGGCTCAACATTCTGATATTTTTATTTAAGAAATGATTGCAGTGAACAGTGAGTTATTGGGACCCACAAGAAAGAAACAGTCAAATGTGAGGAGAAGAGAGAAGAACGTGTAGGTCAGTGAGTATTGCATGCTCTAAAACCTTCACAAACACTCAAAGGACCCTTGGTGGTGTCTGTAGAAATATCTAACTGCAGGTTACTCCAGAGCCAATTCCCTATGACTCATGAAAACAGGGAATTATTTCATACACTGAACCCAAAGTTGGTGCAGCTTCAAGCTCCTCGAATTCAGAGGCAAACTGATGCTCCAAAGGACCCAGATCCTTTGTGACTTGGTCTTTGTCACCGTTGACATACCCTCTCAATTCCCGTGTGGTCACACAATGCTTGCAGGAGCTTCTGGGCACACGTCATTGTTAAGGAATAAGAAATGTTCTTGCCTTTTCCTTACATTCCATCTTTATTTAAGAGCTAAGAAATGTTTTGAAGAAATTCAGGCAATGGGCTTCCACTACATTTCACTGAACAGAATTCAGTCTCAGAAAGTTTCCAGCAAGTCAAGGAAAGGGGATAGTACACCTGTAACTAGCTTATACGAACCAGTGCTTACATGGTTGTGTCATCTTAGACTAAAAACAATGAGTGCTAACAACATTGGAACTCGGTGGTAAGGAAACAAATACGCGGACTTGGGGCTCTGCATGTGTGGATGTGGCTGTATGACTCAAGTACGTATGTTGGTATTTGTAAAAGATGGCAGTTAAGAAACAACTGCCCTTGAAGTGTATATATAAATTCGAAGGGATTTAAATTAACCAACTAACAAAGGCTGTTGGTTTCAGACACAGGCTAAAACATGACCCAGGCACAGACCAACATTGGTAAGCCTGAGCTACTTAACCTGTAAAGTGGGCATCTTCTCAGTCCTTCGTGAGACTGGAATGTGGACTGATTATCCCAGTGTCTGCCAAATGCCTCATGATGCTCCATAGATGGTGTTCTGTGAAGAGGGGGAGATGAGAATTTTCATTATTATGTCCAGTCTTGTGTCATCTCAAAGGCATGTCTCATAGAGTCACATCAACTTTGCTCCAATAGGATGAATAAAAGAGCAAAGGTAGATTTTTAAGAACTTTCTCAAGGTTTTTACCCACTTTGCTGGGACTCTTCTGTCATACAAAGAATACATCTGTAGAGTTCACATCTTGGAAAGGTGGCATTTCTTCTCCATTTAAAGCCTTCACAGTGCTTTTTCAAATCACCAGTATAAGTTCAACACAAACACCCTTGCCAGAATCAAGGTCGTTTTTTACTTTTATATGTACTATTTCTCCCTTGACAGTCTCATCTCCCAAATGGAGTGCCATGGGCGATTGTTTGTTTACGGTGTCTCTACATCTTCCTTTCTCGGGCAGTTCCAGTTCCAGAAAGATCATAAAATATTTGACCGTGGTAGGTGCCTAAAGTTCTCTCAGAAGTCAGTAGTGAAGTTTAATTAAAGGCATTGGAGAAATTTTTTTGGTTGATATTTGCCCAGGATAATGGAGAAATTTTATATGAATGACTATTGAGCATTAAAAAAAATAAGTTAAATAAGTAAAAAGCTCCATGTCCATAAGCATGCGATCTCCAGGGACTGTGTGAGATGCTAAAAATAAATTAGTGAGCCAAATCTTTCAGTCAGTCAAACTGGAGTTATAGCAGTTAGCAAAGGAGACCTGAGTGAGTGGAAGCTAAGAGGAGAGGGGCTGAAGAGGCAGGCAGAGATTCTCCAAGGAAGAGTCTGTTTGCTTAGAACCTGTTTTATGCACATGACAGAAACTCTGCTCAAATGAGACTGAGCAGAAAAATATGTATTGCCTCTTGTGTACTTAGTTGGATCAAAAGGTCCAAATGAAGCTGCTGTCTGATCCAGTCTCTCTCCTTCCTTCTCTTCTTCTTTCCTCATGATGCTTTATTCTCAGGTTGGCGGTGAGCATTGGTTTTACTTATCACCTTGACACAATGCAGAATTATCTGGGAAGAGAGTGTCAGTGGGGAAGTGTCCAAGTTATGTTGTACTATGGGCATGTCTGTCTTGGCTCATGGGAAGACCCATCCACTGTGGCAGCACCATTCCCTAGGCGGGGGGGGGGGGGGGGGGGGGGGGGGGGGGATACTGAATTGTATAGGAGTGGAGAAAAAGCTGAGTACTGACAGGCATGCATGAATTCATCCCTCTCTGCTCTAGACTGTGGATTTGGCGTGGCCGGTTCTTTAAATCTCCTGTCTCTGTGATTTCCATGGTGTGAAGGATTGTAACCTGAAACTGAGAGCTCAATCAACCCTTGCCCTTGCTTCCTTAAGTTACTTTCTGTTGGGATATTTTGTCAGAGAAACAGGAAATGAACTAAGCTACCAGCTTTTGTCAAGATGGTGGCAGTGAACTGTTGGACTCTTCTATGCTTCCCAGATCCTTTCAGCAGTCCAGGGAATAAAGATAGCAAGAAAGGTACAGCTGCAAAGCATTATAGACTGTGTAGCTATAACAGCACACATTGGTTTCTTGTGGTTCTGGTAGCTGATGTGTCCAAGATCTCTATGACAGCTGATTAGATCTCTCGGGCTCTGCAGCACCAAGAGATGACCCACTGAGCATTGAATGCATGCCCAAGGAGGAAGCCAAAAGTGACATTGGGAACTCTCTCTCACATGGCAATGGGCAGAAGTCCGTATGAGCTTCATGTTTGACATGACTTTACTGGTGCTAACCCTACCACAGGGTCTTCACACTCAGGAACTCAACTTCCTTCCAAGGGCACAACCTCTACACATCACAAAATGGGAGACCGGAGCTCCAACATATGAATTTGAAGAATACGGAGGGAACACACCTGCAAAACATAGATATATGTGTTCATATATACACATATGCCGTGCTTTGCTTAGACAGTTCCACAAAGATCTAAGGACTAGATTTCCTCTGGCTCTGATGCATGGGCAGGTGAAGTTAAGAAGGTAAAGGTGTGATACATCAGCCAGATTCAAGGTCAATGTCTCATGGGAAGAGAGACCTGAAAGTGATAATGGCCAGATCTGCTTTTCTTCAAGTCCTGGCTGCTGCTGGCATAGACAGTGTTGCTTGGACCCTGGTGGCTCAGGGACTCATAGACCTGTGAGAAAAAGGATCTCTTCAGCTCTGGGAGGATTCTTTTAAGCTCCTCAGGAGGCAGTGATGGATGCTAGCCAGGACCTTGAGAACTCTGAAGTTCCAAAAAAAAAAAATGGCCCACCAAGCATGAAAATGTACTACTAAGGAGGAAGACCTCTAAGGTGGCCCTGGGGACTCTTGTGACCATGGGCTGGAAACGTTGTGAGTTTTCTATGATGCCAAACAGATGGCTATACACTTAGAAGCATAGCACAGCATCCATTTGCCATCAAGCAGTTCTGCAGTTCATGACTCCATGTTAGTATAGGGGTGCAATAACCCCCAGTGGTGCTGAGCAGAAAAACTCCCCTAGGAGAAAAAGACAGATTAATCTTTTGTATCAACCATATATATCTCATGCCTATGAGGGAGACATTAAAAATGACCATGGTCTCAAAGAGGTGGCTTTAAGTTCTAGTTTTGATGGTGTCTTCATCAATAAGGAGTACATTTTAAGAAACATGATAGGATAAAATATTCAGACTTTGAATCTGTAGTGAGATCAACTTGGGGGGAAACAAATAATATCAGGCAAAGTTAACTAGTGGAGCTTCCTACAGTAGTCTTTGTGCTTGACCTCCAGAATTTTAAGGTCCAAATATTCCTCTTCTTGTAGTCTTTTCTGTCCTTGATACTCCTGCTCTTACTGCTTGGTGAAACTCTTCCTGTAAAGGACTTAGCTAATCAATCAAGGCACACCTAGGACCTGGCACTTGGTTGCCTCTACCTGTGCCATATCTACAGTATAACATCACCACAGGGTAAAACACATCACCTTCAGCAAAGATTATGTAGGGCACATCTACTAGAGAGTGTTGTTGGTTGTTTTTTCACTCTTTACTCTTTTGGCTCTTTGGGGGGGCCCACCACTCAGCTCCAAAATAAATCACAGAGAGGTTTATTCTTTCTCATGAATGCCCGACCTTAGCTTGGCTTATTTCTAGCAGCTTTTCTTAACTTAAATTATCCTGTTTACCTTTTGCCTTTCTGGGCTTTTACTTTTCCCTATTTCTGTATATCTTTTTTTCCTTCTTATTCTATGTCTGGCTGTGTAGCTGAGTGATTGGCCCCGATGTCCTCATCCTTCTTTTCCTATTCCTCAATCCTCCCTCCTAGATCTCTCCTCCTGTTTATTCTTTCAGCCTGCCAGCTCTGCCTTTCCTTTCTCTTGTCTTGCTATTGGCCGTCCAGCTCTTTATTAGACCAATCAGGTGTTTTAGACGGGCAAAGCAACATAGCTTCACAGAGTTAAACAAATGTAACATAAAAGAATGCAGCACATCTTTGCATCATTAAACAAATATTCCACAGCACAAATAAATGTAACAATCTTAAAATAATATTATACAGCAAGAAAGCTTAGAGACCTCAAGGAATACACTAAAACTCTGCCCACCCTATCCAGCAACAGAGAGGTTCATGCATAAAAACCTACAAGGACAGACTCTATGCTTCATGGGACACACAGGAAGCCCTAAAACAGTGGTTCTCAAACTGTGTGTCATGACTCTTTTGATGTCAAATGACCCTTCAACAGGAGTCACCTAAGACCACCAGAAAACACAGATATTTACACTATGATTCATGAATTATAGTTGTAAAGTAGCAATGAAAGTAATTTTATGGTTGGGAGGGTCATCTCAACAGGAGGAACAAAGTATTGCAGCATTAGGAAGGTGGAGAACCACTGCCCTAAAAGGACAGGGTCCATGCTTGGTGGGACACACAGGAGGCGCTATGCAGTTTCCTTTTGTTAAGTCTGTCCCTTCCATCTTACACACTTCCAAATGCCAGCAAAGCCTGGAAGGAGTCATATTTCACAGGCAAACTGATTTTTCTTTTTATGCAAACCATTTTCTGTGGGGCAAACTTCTTGGTGGTTCACTCTATAATTCAGAGGAAAATAAGTCAAATTCGTGTATGACAGAATGCTACTTAAATGGCATCTATTATAAAGGACTTCCAGGAGGCACATCATTCAGTATGGTGACAACAACGATCCCATCCCATGAGTCCAGATGTGCATTCCCTTTGCTCTCTAGCATGAATAAGCAGGCTCCTCCAGTGTTTTCAATCTCTGATAAGTGCTTTTGTCTGGAAACATCCTACGTGATTTCCAGAGCCTTCATTTATACAACCAAAGTGTCCCCAGCCTCCTTAACTCCCTCCTCCTTGCCATCATTTGGCAATTAATCACTCTATCTTGAGCTGCTCATCAGTTTAATCCTGCTTGGACTATTGTACTCACACACATAAAATAAAATTCCTTTAGATGACTTACATTTTTAAAGCAAAATGCTTAGACCTTTAACTAATTATTGTAAACTTAGCTTCTATCAGGTTTTAGCCCTTTAGTCAGACCCTGAAAAGGACAAATCAGCCAAGGAAATTTATAAAGAGGGGGATAGTGATGAGAGGAAATGTCTGTGAGAAAGCAACACTGAGCCAAGGGGGAGGGCTTTTCCACAGTTCTCCCGGTGGTGGGGTTGTGGGGAGGCACCTTCAACACAGACACTACTGGACCAAACAAATGGAAACAGCCCCCCCCCCCCCCCCCCCCCCCGTTCTTATATGCAGAATGAGATAAAAAGACAGTTGCTAACTCTTGTGAGTGTTTGTAGAATCGTCTCTAAATCCTTTGTTAGAGACTCATTCTTCTTCAGTGAAGGGGTTGTGACAGCTGTTCTTGTCACGTTGTCAGCTTGACTCCATCTGGAATGATCCACAATCCAGAAATAGAGGGCACACCTGTGAGAGTTTTTTTTTTTTTTTTTTTTTTTGGCTTGGTTTGAATTAGGTGAATCCACGTCTAGCTGGAACCTTTGGGGTAGGAAGATACAAGCATTTGATCCGGATCTTGAGGCAGGAAGACACAGGTCTTTAATCCAGATCTTGAGGCAGGAAGACCCACCTCTAACCTGGGACATGTCTTCTGTGGAAGTCTAATAAGGACATAGAAGAAGGATGCTTTTGCTCTTTGCCTGCTTGCCCTTGCATTGCCCACAAGTCCATTCCTTTGCTGGCATTAGAGTCTGCTTCTTTGGAACTACAAAGTTTACTGAAGACCATTTGAGACATCCAGCCTTGAGGCCTGAGCCACTACTGGATGCTTGGACTTCCTGTTCATAGCCCACCATTGTTGGACTAGTTGGACCACAGCCTGTAAGTGATTCTAATAAATCTCCTTCCTACACATGTGGAAAGAGAGGTTCATTCTCTAAGTTCTGCATTCTAAGAGAACAGAAATATACCTCTGAGTGAAATGAAGACTTGCTGTGACCTTCTGGCCACATTATTTTTCTATTCATTTTCTTTTCTTTTCACTTATGTTACATGTTCCAACTAAGCTTGAAAACTGAGATTATGATGTAGTCAGCAGAACCCTGGAATATGCTGTCATGTCAAGACTGATAGGCTGTGTGTCCCAGAGCTGGTAAGACAAGGAGAGAGGATGACAATGCCATGTTTGGGTTTTTGATGGTCTTAGTGGGACCATATGACATAGAAAATAGAAACGCAGAAGATGTCCACCTCATATTAAAAACATACCCCTTTAAGTCTAAGACACTGCATGAAAATATGCAGCCATGTTTTATGTTCTAACCATAAAGTCAAAAATTCAATATTATTGCTACTGTAAGTGACTGCCATTTTTGGAAAACCATGGAAATTTTGGTGAAAATTCTTTTTAGATGATGGCACCTTTTAGCTACAGGATCCTGATGGGAACCAACTGTGCATTTAGTTTTAATTTCTCTGGTGAGTGAGGGGGTTAAATACATTTTCATGTGGTTATTAGCCATTTATGTATTTTTATTTCTTAAAGAGCAAGACAAGTGTTAATGAAAATGAGAAGCAGGAGTAGATGGAAGACTCTTGAATGTGAGTTGAACTTAGGTATGAAGTTTACTGAACAGTTTTTTTAAAAAATATTTGTTTATTTATTTATTCCCTCCTAGGGTAGAGCATGAGCAAGCCATGGCACAGGTGTGGAGTTAGGGAACAGCTTTCATGAATCAGTCCTCTCCTCCTACCATGTGGATCCCAGGGATCAAACTCAGGTTGCCAGGTTCAGCGGCCTTTACCTTGTGACCCATTTTTCCAGTTCCTGAACTGTTTGTACCTGACTGTACAGTTTGAAATATTTAATTGTTTTAAATCCTTATACATTCTGTATTAAAGTGTTATATATGACCAATACAAGTATTGAGCAAGCTTAAAAAAAAACCCCACAGAACTCTTGGCATTTTCATTCATATTAGTGTTTCATAACCTGGATATTTATATGGAAGATGAATCAATGCATGGTTCATAGGATAAAGATTAATTTGAAGTATATTATGGGTATGAATCTAGAAAAGATTAGCTTGATGGTTCTGCTGCATTTACAAGGTCTTACAAGAGAAACCAAAAATAATTAACGAGAAAGAAAAAATAATTGTTGGACTTTTAATCTAGACTAAAAATTTTTATTTTATGCATTTGACTAGACCACCCTCAGGACTTTGTCTCCTTTGTCAATGTGACATCTAGAGGTTTAGTTTATATTTTTCTAAATTTATTTCTGAGCATTTCACATGTTTTGATGCTATTGTTATTGATGTTTTCTAAATTTACTTTCATTTTTTTTAGTAACAAGTAAAACACATATTTCAAACTTGAACTTGTACCTAGTGTGTAGGCACTCCATCTCTTTCCCACACTTTGCCCCTCCCTGCAGGGGGCAGGAACTGCTCACTGTAGCATTCCTCCAGTGAGGTGATTTAAACCTTTCGGCATACAGTGGGTATGAGTAATTTTGCACGATTCCATTCAAAGAGTGCTTTTATTTTACTTCACACTCAGTTCATCCATTGCCGACACAGCCTCACATCTGCTGAGCTTAGGGAAGTTGCTACTCCAGTCAGGGGCAGGACGTTTCAGATAAGATTCCCAGGTACCTTTAAGAAGCATCCTTAATGAGACTTGTGGATGAATAAAATATCATGTCTTCCATCACCTCACCCAGCCTGCTTAGGATTTCTTGGACTTTGAACATGGTCATCATTCTTTAATGACAACTTGTTAACATTTAGATTATCATTTGTGTTCTGGCAAGTTATCATGCTGGCAGGAGACAGAGGGGACACCTGCGTTAAAGACAGGCGGCGGTCCTCCTGACTGGAATACAGAACCTACTTGTACTTGGTTTAGACCAATCACTCAGCAAAGCAAAAATTTCCTCTGCTCCTCAGAGCCTGGACTGTTTCCTTCTAACAAAGCCAATTCAGTTTCCAGCTACTATGCTGTTACTAGCATGCAAATGGGGTCCCAAAGTAAAATAAAAGTTAAATTAAGTGATAGAATATTGATATTCAAAGTTTACTGCACGGGCCATCACCACCACATCCAATACCAGCACCATCATCACCACCACCACATCCACCTCCCCAGCTCTCATCATCACCACCACTACCATCACTACCACCATCACCACTACTGCCACCACCACCTCCCCCACCATCACCACCACCATTACCACCATCATTGCCACCATTGCTGCCACATCCCCTACCACTGTCACCACCACCCTCACCACTATCACTACCATCATCATCACCATATCATCATCATCACCATCATCACCATATCATCATCATCACCATTATCATCATCATCATCACCATATCATCAGCATCACCATCATCACCATATCATCATCACCATTATCATCATCATCATCACCATATCATCATCATCACCATTATCATCACCATCATCACCATTATCATCATCATCATCACCATTATCATCATCATCATCACCATTATCATCATCATCATCACCATTATCATCATCATCATCACCATTATCATCATCATCATCACCATTATCATCATCATCATCACCGTATCATCATCATCACCATTATCATCATCATCATCACCGTATCATCATCATCATCAGCAGCAGCAGCAGCAGCAACGACAACTTGTTAGAAATACAGAAAAGGCCTGAGCCCAGAGCTGCTGAACGAGAAGCAGCACTCTAATACGGCTGCCAGTTAATTTGAGGGCACTTAACCTTGCAGCAGAGCCTGCAGAGAATGTGTGTTCCCAAGTTTAGTTGGGGTTACAATCGCAGGAGCAGCTCATCAAGAACCTACACATTCCCAGAGTTTATTGAGATGTTCCTGAACCCCCAAGATACTTTTTTGATAAGTTTAGGAGGGTTTCGGGTACTTGAATTGTTAATAAACCCTTCTAGTAACTTGGATGCATATAGTTTCGAATTGCCTTAGAAAGACTGAGCTGGTTGCTATGGGATACGCAGGAATGTTTAGCAAGAGGAACAGAAAAAGAACAGAGATGGAAATAATTTCTACTGTGGTTTGAGACTAGCAATATATTTGTGTTTGAATGTACATGTTTCATAAATACACATTTGTGTACATGCATATATATTACACATGTATAATATATTTTGGTTGTTGACTTGACACACTTGGGAAGAGGGACCCTTAATTGAGGAATTGCTTCCAACAGGTTGTCCAGTGGGTATGTCTGTGAAACATTTTTTTGATTCCTAATTGATGTTAGGTGGGCCTAGCCCACTGTACCATTCCTAGGCATGTGAGCTTGAGCCTTATAAGAAAGGAAACCGAGCTTGTGCTGGGGGGTCAGCCTCATTCCTCCTGCTCCCACTTCAGGCTCCTGCCTTGAGTTCTTGCTCTGATGGCCATAGCATGTAAGATTAAATAAGGCCGCACCTCTTCAAGTTGCTTTTGGCTCTGATGTTTACAACAATAAGAAAGTGACCTAGAACGTACATGTATATATGTAATAAATGTATGTGCTCAGATATATGTGCACACAGTATATATGCATACAGATGTGTTATTTCTACTTGGCCATTAGTTGTGAGTAAGGAAACAGCAGCAGCAATCAGTAGTTATACTTGTTGAGAGCCCACTGTGTGCCAAGTACTACTGTAAGCCCCTTTATTAATTCATTTTCTTACCATGGCAATAAGCACTATTCCCACTCAAAATGTTAACAAACACAGGAATTTATGGATATATAATTCATATATGCTCTTTATATGAATATGCTTCTGTTGATTGTAGTGACTATGACACTACAGTAAAGGGGGATTTTTTTTAAGTGATTTTGGTCTGTGCCATTAAATGTGGCTCATATGTAATTCTTGTTTGGTATTTTAAAATGGATTTTAGTAGCTCTCTAAAAGTTAAAGCTCTTTTGGCCTGAAGCACTTTAATTTGTTCATAGGCATGTGATGAAAAGAGCAATGTACAGACAACAGGGCAGGCTGCAGGTCACAGAGGAGCCAGTCCTCGGCTCCCAGACTGCATGTCCTCGTTCAAACTTCCAGGATTCTTAAGGATGGTAAAAATTATCCTTACTGGTTTTGTACCTTCAGACTCAGATGTCACTATCTGGCACAATGAGGCTGCCGCATAACTGACTGTTAAACTAAACGCACAAATTTTGATTCTGACCAGTTAATTCTTGGCTTCTTGCATTGGCTAAGGAAAGAAGTGAGCCATTAAGAGAATAACTATTATGGAGGAGTTTGGCTTACACAGTCAAACGCCATGCACACAAGGTTCACTTGGCATCCTTTTTAGATGCAGATTCTGACTCAGATAAACTGGTGTGAGATCTCCCAGCCCTCACAGATAATGAGGGATGCCACTGATGCTGGTGCAGCAATTATTTGAAGGACACTTGATGGAAGAAAGAGAGGCCTTAATTTATACACCGGCACAGGCAACCATACTCCTGAATTCATAGTTCAGGCAAGTGCATTATTTAGTGCATTTTCACCGAGCACACACTCTGCAAGTTAGTGGTCCAGGCACTAGGAGCAGTGTACACACAACCTTGTCATTTGCCTGCCAGGTTTGGTTGTCTAATGACCTCCTTAATTATGGGACTAGAATCCTTTCCCACAGGCTTGCAGGGGATGAAATGGGCTTATGCAAATGAACCACCCAAGATGCTGCCTGGCATGCAGTAAGTGCTCAGTTTATTATTCTTTCTGAGGACTTATGCTCAGACTCCTCAAACTGCATGAAGGTTCTTCAGGGCTGGCCTTGATGTTGGCAATATGATAACCAGCTGGGAATCAATGAGGGAGAGTAAATCAAGGTTCCCATGAATAATACATTAGGTTAATATTATGCAGTATAATGGGGAACTGACTACATATAATTTAAAGGGGCTGAGTGACATTTTGGAGTAAATTCTTGCTCATGAATCAAAAGCTATGATCGCCAATCTTCAATTTTTCTATTGATGCTTTTTGAAATTCTACCCAGATTCCCATAACTCATATCCCACTTCCTGTAAAGTAGGTTCTGTGAAATTAACTCCTGTGGAAACTATTAAAACACTTAATAATTCAATTCAACAAATATTTATTGAATATCTACAAGGCAGTATTTCCTGGTGGGAACATCAATAATTTAAGTTGTTGTCTGTGTTGAAAGGACTTTGACGATGTCAGGAGAACGAGAGTTGCATTTCTTCATTTGCTTTACTCACTGATTTATCACAGACTTATCAAGTGAAGCGGAGAGGGGCCAACAAGCCCTCTTGGTGTTGGCTGTTTTTATTAGCAGAGGATGGTAGCACACCTGTAATTCAGCACAGGAGCATTGGAAGTTTCAGGTCAGCCTGGGCTACATAGAAAGACAAGATTGAAAGCAAAACACAGGAGAAAAGAAGGAAGGAAGGAAGGAAGAAAGGAAGGAAGGAAGGAAGGAAGGAAGGAAGGAAAGGAAGGAAGGAAGGAAGGGAAGAAAGGAAGGAAGAAGGAAAGAAAGAAAGAAAGAAAAAGAAAGAAAGCAAGAAAGAAAGAAGGAGGAAAGGAGTGAGGGAGGGAAGGAAAAAAGGACTTAGTCTATTCCTTAGTCTCTTTGAGAAGGAGTGCCATGGAAATGCAAACAGATTGCACATAACAACTAAGAGGAAAAGGAGAAACAGATAGGGAGATGGTTTATAGAATCCAGGGCTGTAAGGATTCCATAAGGTTTATGGAAAAAGTCTGTGTGCGTTTGAGTGTTCAGGAACTGATGTTAAAATCCCAGAGGAATGGCCTGAGCAATCATCATTTGGCTTTTTCAGGCTGGAAGATGATAACAAACATTTCTGAGGGGGTGAAGAGATAGCTTAGTGGTTGAAATGTGTGACTCTGAGGACTTGAGTTTGATCCCAATCACCTGGACTTATGCGGGTATTGATAACGAGGAAGACATAAGGTTGTGAGGGAGTTGTGTTGGGTCATATAGCGGGAGCTGAAGGAGGGAGGTGGTGGGTGGGTATGACCATATTTTTATTGCATACATGTATGAAATTATCAAAAGTAATGAAAAATTCCAATTAAAAAATCAGTCGGATGTGTTGGCCCATGTCTGTGGTTTCTGGACAGCAGACATAGCAGGACTGGGAGGGCTTGCTGGCTAGCTGATCTGGACTAATCGATGAGCTCCAGTTTGGTGAGAGACTCTGTCTCAAAAAACACAAGGAAGGGGGATATATGGATTGAGGAAGACACTTGATGTTGGATTCTAGCCTCCATGTGCACCCACAAAAACCTGAGTGCATGCAACACTACTGAAGAGAAATAAACACACGTTATTTCTAATGCTTGCAGAGGGCTTGCTCTGCACTAAGAACAAAGTGGGGTGGCTCAGTCTCTGCCAGTGGAGAACCTGCCACTCAGTAGCAAAGGAGAGAAACTGATAGAAGTTGTGCATCTGAATATGAATGTAGAACTAAGCATGGGATGAAGAGAATGCACATGCATAGAGAGGTTCAAGTTTTGTAAAAGTTAGAGGTTTTTTTTTTTTTAAACGGGGATGCTCTTTAGGGAAATCGAGAAAGGCTTCTTGAGAAGGGCCTGCTTCACAACAAATGGGAGCTGTTCAAGTGAAGCAGAGTAATCCCTAAAGGACAGTGACTTCTGAGGTGTTCTGTCACCAGAGACTTTCATTTAGAGTTGCCAGGATCTTAATAACAAGTGTGCCAGGGACTGATGAGGGTTGACACCAGAGCGATGGACACAGAACAGGGCAAGAAGGATCTTTTAAAAAAGAAATATTTATTTGTGTGTGCACGCATACACACTCATGTGTGTGTGCCATGGGTGGTACAGAGGTCAGAAGACAGTTTACAGGAGTTGGTTCTCCCTTCTATCCCTTGGGTCCTGAAGTTTGAACTCAGGTCATCAGGTTTGGTGGCAGGTACCTTTACCTGCAGAGCTATCCTGCTGGCCCTTACACTGGATCTTATATTCTGAGCTAAAGAGGAAAATGCATTTGAAGGCAGGAAAACACCAGTACACTTTCAGAAAAAGAGATTATATTGGACAATGTTAATGTTTTCTCTTAGGTGCTGAGATGGGGAACTTAGGAGCACCATTTGGTAGAGATGCTCCTAGGAAAAACTGGTCAGGACATGAGGAACTCACACTAGGCTGGGATCTCACTGTACCTGAAGGTGGTTCCAAGTGATCCAGCAGGGCTGCCAGGACCATGGATTCTGCTTCAGCCAGGGATGCTGGCCTCTGTGCTTTGCAAGTAATTCACTGGGTAGCTGTTGCTTTGGGGAAGGCAAAACATGCTAGTCTCCTGCTTTGGTGACCAGGTGGTTTCAGAAGCAAGGGAGTTTTGAGACAATGGATAGCAGGATAGCCTCCTGTACATACATGTGCACTGGGAGCTAGCAAGGGAAACAGGTCTTGAATACAGAGCAAATCTTTCCTTCTACTTATTTTAAAAACTTCACCCTTCATTCTGCCACGTTTACACAGGAAATTTGGATTTCCCTATCATTTTTTGTGTCTAAATTTCAGACTGCAGAATGCCAAAGCCTTGAGGAAGAGGGAGAGATTTTGTCCTTAGTGTCAGCTGTCACCCTCACTGTAGGGGTCCAGTTATTGTCTCTTGTCTACACAGGTAGCCATGGAGAATCCCTCCTCTCGTTCAACACTAGTGGTCCTTCTCTGTCTCAGCAGCTCTTGAGCAGATGTGATCTCTCCACTGTGTCTATTGCAGGATGCTGGTGTGAAATACTCACAGGAAGATATTTAAATCCCCATCCTGACTCATTAGTCAGCTTGACCTGTTATAACAGATTCCAGTGGACTGGGACATGCTGTGGGATGTTCTGTATGGCAAATGTGTTGCTAATAAAACACTGATTGGCCAATGGCTAGGCAGGAAGTATAGGTGGGACTAACAGAGAGAATTAAAAGAACAGGAAGGGGGGGGGGTCGCTGCCAGCCACCGCCAGGACAAGCAGCATGTAAAGATGCCAGTAAGCCACGAGCCATGTGGCAAAGTATAGATTTATAGAAATGGATTAGTTTAAGATATAAGAACAGTTAGCAAGAAGCCTGCCACGGCCATACAGTTTGTAAGCAATATAAGTCTCTGTGTTTACTTGGTTGGGTCTGAGGGGCTGTGGGACTGGCAGGTGAAAGAGATTTATCCTGACCGTGGGCCAGGCAGGAAAACTCTAGCTACAGGGACATTCATCTCTCATGATTTTGGGACTCTCAAATTCAGCTGTAGAGCTGATATCTCCTGGGCCTGTTTGTTCCTTCACGTGGTTTTTCTGTTTTGTGCCCTCATATGGTGACAGGAGGGAGGGACCTTTTGAAGTGTCTTTTATATGCTCAGCTATGGCTCATGCCTGTTCATGAGGACAGAGTCCTCATGACTTAATGACCCCCAAAGGTTTTACCTCTAATGCCATCACTTTAGGTGTTAGTGTCATTCTGCTACTTAAGTTGCTCATAGTTACCCTAGGGTCCTCCCCTGTCTCTGTCTATTTATGACCTCATAAAATAAGGCAAGGGATGCACTTCTCTTGGATGCTGTCTTACTTCTACTGTTATGATCAGATACCACAGCTGGTGCACCTTATAAAAGAAAGTGTTGAATTTGAGCTTACAGTTTCAGAGGGTTAGAGTCCATGATGGCAGAGCAAAGGCACAGTGTCAGGAGCAGCTTGATCCAAAAGTTGGAGACAGAAAGACTCTTTTTACCCTCAAAGCCTATCTTCAGTGACATACCCCCTCCACCAAGCTCACACCTCTTCCTCCAAGACCACACCCCCTCCAACAAGGCCATTCACCTCCAACATGGCCACACCTCCTTTAACATGGCCACACCCCCTTAAACAAGGCCACACCTCTAATCCTTTCTAACCAGTTCCACCAACTGGGGACCAAGTGTGTCTATCTATGATTGCCAGTCCCATTCAAACCACCAAAGATGCTTTAAGTCTTCAAGGGGTTGGGATAATATTCAAGAGTCTACTACATTCCTTCCTCTGGAGTATAGCTTGTCCACCTCCCCTTAGGAGAACAACTTCATAGTACTAAGAGATAGTGAAAACTGATGATTTAAGATGGAGTATTGATGTGGTATTAATGATGAAACAAATTGCATATTATACTCCTAAAGATAGGCATGATTCAGATAGCACAGCGTGTTTTGTATTTTGTGTTTTGTGATTATCATGGGAAAATACCTTTTTTTCTTCTAAGCTATACCCAATGTCTCTATAAAATATAGTATTTGAAGCTTTATGATTTGAGTAAAACAAATCAAGACCTAAGCTTGCTGTCTGAAGCCAGAATTTTCAGGTTTCCCCAGCCCCCACAGAGTCACTGGTCCACTCCATGGAGATGCAGATTCCCACCACATGGCAGGCAGGATTAAAGGAGATGAAGTAGACTAAAAAGCATGTGGCACGCAGTGCCTCCTCAGGGACTAGTGGTTAGTACTGTTCACTTTTGCTGAAATTCAAGTGACTAAGACATCATTCAGATGTTCGTGTGTAAAGGTACACTCGTGTACTTATGAGTGTGGAAGGTAGTAGAGGACAACCTCAGGTTTTGGTCTTCAGTTTCCAGATAGCTTTCTTTTCCTTCTCCCCATCTCTCCTCCCTCTCTCCATCACTATCTCTGCTTTCCTCCCTCCCACCCTTCTTCCATTACTTTCTCCCTCTCTCCCTACCCCCTCCCTTGGCATGGGCTCTTACTGGCCTGAGCTCGCCAATATAGACTGGTTTCCAATGTGCTTCCTAGTTCTACGTCCCCAACACTAGGTTTGCAAAAGCATGCACTCACAACCAGCGTTTGTTGTTGTTTTCTGTCTTTTATTAAAAACAAGTTTTCTCACTTAATATATACTGATTACAGTTTCCCCTCCCACTGCTCCCCCAGTCCCCTCCTACTTCCTCCCCCTTCCAGATACACTCCCTTTCTGTCTCTACTTAGAAAACAAACAGATTTCTGAGGGATAATAATAAAGTAAATTTAATAAGATAAAACAAAGGCTACCAAATCAGAGTTGGACAAGACAAACACAAACAGAAGGAAAAGACCACAAGATATGGTCCAAGAATAGAGACCCACTCATCTGCACACTCAGGAATCACAGAAAAACACTAACCTGGAAGTTATAATATACACAGAGAGGACACGGTGCAGATCTATGTTGGCCCTGTGCTTGCTGTCTCAGCCCTCGTGAGTTGATATATATATCTATCCTGTTGATTTTGAGGTCCTTATTTCCTTGGTGTCCTCCATACCCTCTAGCTCTTATACTCTTTCTGCTCCCTCTTCCTCAAGGGTTCCCTGAGACCTGAGGGGAGGAATTTGATGGAGACATCCCATTTAGAACTGGGTGTTCCAAGGTCTCTCACTTTCTGTATATTGTCTGGCTGTGGGTCTCTCTGTATTTGTTCCCAATTGCTGCAGGAGGAAGCTTCTCTGATGATGGTTGAATTAGGCACTATCTATGAGTATAGGAGAACATCATTAGGTGTCATTTCACTGCTGTGTTCTCTTAGTGGAACAGTAGTATTTGGTTTTCCCCTAGTTCCCTGGACTATCTAGTTTCAGGTTCCTGGTCATCTAAACAGTGTCCTGTATAGTTCCATCCTGTGGAGTGGGTCTTACGTCAAATCAGAACTTGGTTGTTACTCCCACAAGGTTTGTGCCGCCATTGCACTATCATGCAGGCAGGACACGATTGTAGATCAAAAGGTTTGTGGCTGGCTTGGTGTTTATGTTTCTCTTTTGATAGTATGCAGAGTACCTTCTTGTACCAAAGATGCTAGAACATAAGGATGAAGTCTCTGTGTAGGCACCAGCTTAACATCTCCATGTTCACAGAGTCATACAGGCATTGTCTTAAGCAATGGGACCTTGCTGTTAGTTTGTGGAGAGTGATCTATAGTCTTAGCAACTGAAGCTTGTTTGGAGGATTCCCAAGGGACCCCTTTGGTCATCAACTCAATTAGATCTAATTCAATCCTTGTACAGGAAGCTTTGATTGGTGACAAGGAATGGCCAGTTGGGACTCTGTGTCACCTATTATTTGTTGATTTCATTTAAACCATTTTCATATATGTATATATTTTCATATATGTATATATGTAATATACTGTATTAGATTTTCATACTATCCTTGAAATGACCCTCAATCTGAGCTGCCTTCATCCATATTCCTTCCTTCATTGCCCTCTCCTCTCCCCTCCCTACTTGATCGTCCCATTCCAGCCTCTCCACACCATCCATCCATAACTATCTTTTTAATTTCCCTTTCCTAATGAGATCTATCAGTCCCTTCCTTATTCTATACATAACCTCTGTGGTTCTATGGATGGTATCTTGCTTACCATTAACTTAACAGTTAATATCCACATATAAATGAATGCATACCGTATTTGTCTTTCTGGGTCTGTGTTACCTCATTCATGATTTTTTTTTCTAGTTCCATCCATTTACCTATGAGTTTCATGATTTTATGTTTTTTTTTAAAATGACTGAGTAATACTCCATTGTGTAAATGTACCACTTTTTCTTTTTCTGTTCTTCTGTTGAGGGATATCTAGGTTGTTCCTAATTTCTGGCTATTATGAATAGAACAACAATGATGTTTGAACAAGTGTCTCTGTGGTAGGATGGTGCATCCTTTAGGTATATGTCTGTGGTGTTTTGAAAGAACATGATCTCCATAAGGAATGGCACTATTAGGAAGTGTGGTCTTATTGGAGGAAGTGTGTCACTGTGGGGGAGGGCTTTGAGGTCTCCTGTCTCAAGCTACACCTACTGTGACACATAGTTGCTTCTGCTGTCTGTGGATCAAGATATAGAACTCTCAGCTTCCTCTCCAGCACCATATCTGCATGTACACTTCCTTGTTTCCCATCATGATGATAATGGACTAAACCTTTCAAACTGTATGTCATCTCCAATTAAATGTTTTTCCTTTTTAAGAGTTGCCATGATCATGGAGTCTCTTCACAGCAACAGAAACCCTAACTTGTTGTGAAATATTAGTTTAAAATATGTTACATTCATTTACATATACATATGTGGAATATTTGTTTAATGATACAAAGATGTGTTGCATTCTTTTATGTTGCATTTGTTTAACTTAATGCCTGTCTAAAAAATTGAATTGGTCTAATAAAGAGCTGAATGGCTAATAGCTAGGCAGGGGAGAAAAATAGGTGAGACTGGCAGGCAGAGAGAATAAATAGGAGGAGAAATCTAGAGAAGGAGGAGCAAGAAAAGGAGAAGGAGAGGAGGATGCCAGGGGCTAGCCACCAAGCCACATAGCCAGTCACATAGTAAGAAGAAAAGAATGATATATATATAGTAAAGAAAGGCAAAAAGCCCAGAAGCAAAATATAGTTAAAGAGAAGTGGGTTAATTTAAGTCAAAAAAATCTGGCTAGAAATAAGCCAAGGTAAGGCCGGGCATTCATAAGTAAGAAGAAGACTGTATGTATATATTTGAGAGTTGAGTGGCCAGACCCCAAAGAGTTAAAAACAAACAAACAAAACAAAACATCAACTATACTAACTAAGACAGAAGTTGGTACTAGGATCAACTATACTAACTAAGACAGAAGTTGGTACTAGGGACTGGGGTATAGCTGTGATAGACCTTACCATGGTAGCTTTGCGCCTTTCCTGGAGCTCACTTGGTAGCCCAGGTTGGCCTCGAACTCACAGAGATCCGCCTGGCTCTGCCTCCCGAGTGCTGGGATTAAAGGCGTGCGCCACCACCGCCCGGCCAGACCATGTTTTTGTTCAGAGAAATATGGACTTTGGGATTCTGGATTAGAAAACCAGTTGAAAGCTTTAAGTGCTGTTTAATGGGGGCATACTATCAGAAGCATGGAAGACAGTCCATTCTAATAGGAGCATAGAAGACAGCAAGGGTGATTTGAATTGTGGTGGCCTGAGTCAAGAGGTTACAAAGGAGAAGAACGTTAGTATGTGACCTAGATACCAACCTTGTGATATTTGGATGAAGATGTGGCTGTTTTTTGCCCTTGTCTGAAAAGTTTTCCTGAGGCTAAAGTGAGGAGTTATGGATTAATTCCCTTGGCAGAGAAAATCTCAAAACAACCTAGTATTGACTCTGTTGTGTGGTTATTAGTGTTTACTCTAATGAAGCTTTATACTTGAAAAGGAGCAAGCTGAGCAATGAAAGTTATAAAATGTATAATTTGAAGAGAAAAAAGGGTCACCAGGAAGTGGAATGGAGCTAAGGCCTCTGTTCAAGGAGAGAAACAGATTAGGAAATGGAATAAAGGGAGTAGTGACCTCAGTGCAAGAGCCTACCAGCTAAGCTTCCAACTTGTGAAAGTGGATTAAAGAAAAGCTTAGAACTGAGTGTGGTGGTGCAGACCTTTAATCCCAGCACTCTAGAGATAGAGATCTGGCAGATCTCTGAGTTTGAAGCCAGCCTGGTCTACAGATCAAGGTTCAGGATAGCCAAGCTTAGGCAGTGAAGGAAAACACTGAAAACAGAAAGTTGGTGAAGATGTAATCGAACAAGGGGGCCATGCACTAGCCCAGCAAGGAGCAGAACTTGGCAGCTTTGGCCACATCTTTCTAACTTTAGCGTCAAGGATAGAAGTGGTTATCGATTGCCTTGGAGACCCCAGGTGTTGGAGATGCCAGAGCCATGGGATACCTGCTGAGGAAAGATGCTAACAGGGGATGGAACCAGCCCAAGAGAAAGAAGTGTGCTGCAGTCAACAAAACTGAAAAGAGTTGGAGATCTGAAGAGCATTTTAACATCAGACATGGAGATGTAGAGTTTGGATTTTGCCCATCTGATTCTCAGTCTTCCTTTGGTCCAGTATTTTCTCACTATACTCCTTTCTCTACATTTTGGAACAGTAATGTATATCCTGTCCCATTATATGTTGGAAGTATGTGATCTGCTTTTTGCTTTTGATTTTATAGGGGACTACAGTTTAAATTGTGGAATATTATTTTAACTAGGCAAAGATCTGTTACATTTGTTTATGCTGTGAATATTACTTCAACTGTGTAAAGATGTGTTACATGTTTCTACTGTATTTGCTTAATGAGGTAAGAATGTGCTACATTTGTTTATGCTGCATTTGTTTAATTATGAAAAGATGTGTTGCTGTTTCACCTTGCCTGTGTAAGGCACCTGATTAGTTTAATAAAGAGCTGAACAGCTATTAGCTAGGCAGAGAAAGGATAGTTAGGGCTGGCAGACAGAGAGAATAAATAGGAGGAAAAAAATCTAGACTTGAGAGAAGAGGAGAGAAGAAAGAAGAGAACTAGGGAGAAAGAGAGGGACGAGCCTGGGGCCAGAAACCAGGCAGTGCCAGCCAGCCAGACACTGGAGGAAGCAGGAAAGTAAGATATGTAGAAAGAAAGAAGTAAAGGTAAAAAGCCCTGAGGTAAAAGGTAGATCAAGAGAAACAAGTTAAGTTAAAAGGACCAGCCAAAACAGCTATATATAGTTATAATATATATTATAACTAATAAGAAGTCTCCATGTCATGATTTGGGAGCTGGGTGGTGGCCCAAAAGAAAAAGCCAGTTACATAGTTAAGAGATTGCATGAAGAGACTTTGAACTTTAGAATTTTAAGTAAGGTTAAGACTGTTACAGACTATAGAGACTTTTGAAGATGGACTGAATGCATTTTGGCATTATGATATGACTACAAGCCTATGGGGACCAGGGAGTGGAATGTGATAGATTGAAAGAAAATGGTCCCCATAGGGAATGGCACTATTAGGAAGTGTGTCTTTGTTTTAGTAGGTGTAGCATTGTTGGAGGAAGTGTGTCACTATAGGGGTTGGGCTTTGAGGTCTCCTGTGCTCAAGCAACACCAAGTTTGGCTCACAGTTGCTTCTGCTACCTGTGGATCCAGATGTAGAACTCTCAGCTCCTTCTCTAGCACCATGTCTGCCTGCCCACTTCCTTGCTTCCTGCCATGACGATAATGGACTAAATCTTTGAAACTGTATGCCACCCCCAATTAAATCTTTTTTCTTCATAAGAGTTGCCATGGTCATGATCTCTCTTCACAGCAGTAGAAACCCTTACTAAGACAATGTCCAAGAGTGGAATTGCTAGATCTTGGGCAGATTGATTCCCATCTTCCTGAGAAACCACCACACTGATTTCCATAGTGGCTGAATAAGTTTTCATTCTCACAGCAATGGATGTGTGTTCCCTTACTCTTTCTTTTTACCCCCGAGAGACAGGGTTTCTCTGTGCAGCCCTGGCTGTCCTAGAACTTGCTTTGTAGACCAGGCTGGCCTTGAACTCACAGAGATCTGCCTGCCTCTGCCTCTCAAGTGCTGGGATTAAAGGCGTGCACCACCAAGGCCAGGCTCCCCCTACTCTTCTTAATGAGAGAATCCTGGAGAAGGCCCAGCATTCTTGAGAACCCTCTAAACCCTGCCTTTGCATCTGAACCATTGACAAGCCTCTCATGGAAGTAGATGTGCACTGTCAGCTCACACCTGTGAATTTCTCATGTCAACTATAATCTACAAACCATGATCTGTTTCTAGGACCCTAGGTTGTGTTCCACAATGACTGATAATTATCATACTGTAGGTCTGGGCATGTGCTGTCAAACTGCTCAAAGTATGACAGATATGGTTCACTCTGGGTTCACTTGTCATCTCTGATAAGTAAAAGCTGATGGCTTTGGCAGCCTCTTCAGCTCCCACCCTGCCTGCAAAAGCCTTTCTTTCATGGCTATCTCACACTGAATCTCCATCCTTAGCGCTCCTGGAGACAGACACAAGTTGGGCTCTCTGCTCTTTAGTATCTGCTGCCAAAGCTGAAGGTGGCTCACAATGAATTAGGGATTATTCCAGGTCAGATGTGGACATCACAGGCTCTTATAATCTATACTGGAAAAGTCTGAAGTTTAGGAGGAAATATGCTCAGTGGGCAGAACAAAATAACATCATAGTGACAAGTTCTGCATTAATTTTGAGAATAAAACATCCAGGATAATTTGAGATCATTAAAAACAAGCTAAAACTCTCCCCAGACTGATTAATTTAAAAAAATAATAAATAATAATAAAATACTTGAATATTTGATTTCTATCTGGTTGTCTTTCTTCCTTCTTTTTGACCTCTCCTTCATTCTTCTCCCATTTTCAATCTTCCCTTCTCCCTCCATCTCTCTCTTCTTCCCTCCCTCCTGTTTTACTTCCAGTAGGGTATTTCTGTGTAGCCCAGGCTAGCCTAGAACTTTGAATCCTTTTGCCCCAGCCTTCTAAGTGTTAGGATTACAGCTGTATTACCACCCCCAGCTGATGAAAGGGACCAGGAAGTCATGGCAATGTTTTCAGTACAGAATCCTATTTCATTTCTTTGCCAAATATTCATGAAGTGCTTATTTTAGGTTGGACGTGGTGTGGGGAAAACAGAGAAGAAAAGAACAACAGCAACACCACCAGAAGTGCCATACTACTCTAAGGATGGGGGATGACGAGGGACTTTTGAGCATCTACTGCTGTGCTTTGTCATAACTGGACTTTCTTTAAAAGTTAGTGAGGGTCACAGCCCATGGGAAGATTTCCATTCAGTGAGACACTTGCATAAGTAATATTAAGTGCAAAAATTTTGTAAGACTACCAGAGCTTTGTGAGCCTCCAGTAAGATGTGCTTCAATCCCCAAAAGTACCGCAGATATAATCCTGAGGACTGACAAAATTTGCAAAGCTGAGCTACTTGGCAATTCCTTTAAGTCTGGGGAATTCAGTTTTTCTTTAAGCTCTGCTTATAGTGTTTTTTTTTCTAAATTTGAGATTTCCTTATATGAATTTAAGATAAGAAAAGTAACAACAGGTACCCTGAAAGACTTAGTTTGCAGAATGTACCCCCTCAGTCTCAGAGCCTGGGGTGGGTGGGGTGAAGTGCGATGGTTCAGTGAGTGTAAAGTGGTGTCCAGAAGTATTCTACCTTCCAGCCACATGAAAATGACACTTTCTTTATGACTTGACTCATTTGCACTATTTGTTTATTGTTGTTTTAACTTCAGCACAGAGGCTGCACCTTAATCTAGTGCTATTTCAGCCAGTAATTGCAACTCTGTAGTTACTGGCCTGATTCTCTGGCAGTGGCCAGTTGCTCAGGCCGCAGCCTTGTGGGAATTCTGTTCCTGAAAGCACTGGCTGTGTTGCTCCTGTTAAAGGTAGTTTTTAACTAAATCGCTATCATTTTATTTATGAATAAAATTTGAGATTCAAAGGCTGGGGTGAAAACTTGCTAGCTCAGAGAGGTTGAGTAGCAACTAGTAGCAATCTTCTCTCCTTGCTGGCATCTCCCCTAAAGAGCATCCTTCCACTCTGCCAAACAAAAAAAAAGCCATAACACTAAAAAATCCCTCCCTACTACTTCCAGAGCATCTCTCTATCTCTTCCAGATGTCCTATGATGCTCTATGATTACTTTCTGTCAACTAGTTGCTAACTCAGCCACCTGACCCAAAGTTTATTTTATTTAATGCAAACTTGGGGTTCACAGTGCGATGGAATATGTATTTTTGTATTTAAGCATTGACTATGTCTACACATTGTGCTAGGAGGGCATAGTTAAGGTTTTGTCCAGGGATTCATGAACCTGGCATTCTGGAGATGAGCTCAAACCATCTTTATTTGGAAGAACCTCTTAGGTCATTCTGATGCATACCATAGTGTCAGTCAATGACTAGAAGGATGTCTTAGTTGACTACCTTCGTCTACTTTGCTTTGCCCTGTCAATGGGTGGTTCTCAAATAAATAGCACTTTAGGGGAGATCTTTCTACAGTCCATTCCATTTCTGTTAAAACAACGTTTGCTATTCTATACTTTACCCATTGAACTGATTGACTGTTGTTGGAAATAGTCATGTTCTTTAAACTTGTATGTTAAATATCTTTTTTTTCCTCATCAAATCAGATGACTCGAGCAAAACCCTCATCTTACTCTATGTGGATAGACAACATCTCTCATGTCCTCACCCCAGGCCTACATTCTCTTTTTCATATTTTCATCTTAATCCTGTCTTAGCCCTTGGGACACTGGCCATCACTTGCCACACATGGAAAGGGAAGCACCAATCTTCATGAGACCCTATGGGGGTTCTCTTTCTTTAGATTAGAAATCCTCACCTGTAGCCTTTCGATGCTGCTTGGAATTGTCACTGTGTTCATGAGGCAATTTATGGAACTGAAGAAGACACCTTGATGATTATGATTAAAAAGAATGAAATGTGTAATTAAAATTGCTCAAAATACAATTTTATGCATGAGTGCAATTTTGAAAAGTATGTGCAAATGTTGAATCTAATCATTGTAGTTTTTAAAATAAATATAATGAGTGCTGAATTGCTATTGACTGTTACTTTTTAAAAATAGTGCCACCTGGGATTCTGACCCTGGGAGAATCTAAGTATTGCTTCTACCATCCCATTGTTTTAAGTTTGAGGAACACAAAAGAGAGGAAGCCCTTAGCAGAAAGGAAATCTCATAATTAAAGCATCACAATTAACTTCTTGAATCTGGAAGAAAGCATGCTTCTCTTTTTCCTTAAAGGAATAAATTAAGATTAAAAAATAGAATTGTCATATTTTGGTTTTTAAAACAAAGATTGTCTTGGGGGCAATTATAGGGGTATGCTATTCATTTTACTTCAATAACTTCTGGTTGGCACACTCATCCCTTATTTACACTATAATTTGTATTTTACCACTCCAGAAAGATTATCAAGCAGTGAGTTTGAGGAAGTTTTTGAGAGGGGGAAGAGGCTAACTTTAATTATATGTCAGTTTACCTTTTACTTATGAGAATAATGTGGAAGTCTTTGCTGGGAAACAGTAAGTAAAATGGTAAGAGTAGGTGATGAACACTCAAGGGATTACAAAAATTAGCATATTTAACACATTTTCCCAGCTATAAAATTTATATGCATAACATGTGTCCATAAAGACCTCAGTAAGTCATAAAACTCATATGTATTCTTGTTCATCATTGCAGATGTCCTTTTGTATGTTTCTAAGTCTATATGTCATGAAAAATGTATGTATATAAACACACATATATACATATTTTTAAAGTTACTTATTGTAACTTATGTGTAAATGCACGTGTTTGTGTGTTGGTTTGTGCACTTGAGTGTCAAGGTGCTCACAGAGTCCAGAATTGCACATCAGATTCCCTGGAACTAGCATTGTAAGTAGTTATGGACTACCTAAAGTGGGTGCTAGGAATAGAAGCAAGGTTCTCTGGAAGAACAGCAGATATTCCTAACCACTGAGTCATCTCTCTACCTCTATGTTCTGGCTAGTTTTATGTCAACTGATACAAACTCTAGTTGTCAGGGGTAGACGGAGCCTCAACTGAGAAAAATCCTCCATAAGATCCAGCTGTAGGGCATTTTCTTAATTAATGATGGATTGGGGAGGGCCCAGCCCATTGTGGGTAGTACCATCTGTGGGTTGGTGGTCCTAGCTTCTACAAGAAAGCAGCCTGAGCAAGCCATGAGGATCAAGCCAGTGAGCAGCACTCCACTGTGGCCTCTGCATCAGCTCCTGCCCTCACCGCTTTTGATGATGAACTATTATATGGAACGGGTGAGGAAAAACCCTTTCCTCCCCAAGCTGCTTTGGTCATGTTTTTTCCTTCATAGCAATAGTGACCTTAACTAGGTCAGAAATTGGTACCAACATTGTAGGGTGTTGCTGTGACAGACAAGACTGTGTTGTTCTGGGGAGGATTATGAAAGGGCTTTGGAACTTTGGACTAGAAAAGCCATTGGATGTTCAAAGCTTGGTGAACTGTTTGTTCTATGGGATCTTGGAAGATAAGAGTGTTGAGAGAAATGAAGATGGCGGAGGCCTGGCTTGTGAAGCTCCAGAGGGAAGTTTGCGAGTCACTTAAAGACTCTTATGGGAACACTGCATGTTTTGAGTTAAGAATTTGTGGTTCTGATCAGCTGGGGATGAAGAATCAGCTGCGATTAACAAGAGACCATACACACTAAAGTAAAACTTTTACATTACTGGGACAATTGATGCTGCTCAGCTGGAGCTAAGAAATTAGTGGTGACTAAGAAGAGTCCAGCATCAATGAGGTGGAATCTTCTGGGAAGTGTTTCCTCAGGAACAACGCATAGAAGCTGTGTTCCAGACATGCCCAAGGTTGTACCTCCTGAGAGCAGATGAACACGGTAGTGTAGGAATCATCCAAGTGGGACAGGTTTTAAAGGTATGAAGTGGTCATGGAGAGCAGCTGAGGCTTGATACTGTCTGGCAGGGCTGAAGAAAGCCCAGGAGAGGCTACTGGTGAAAGTGAAGTACAGCTGAAGCAAGGGACTTGATTTTTGGAGATGCCAGTACCATGGGATGATCGTAAACAACAGCAGCGGAGGTGGAGTAGAGCCAGGCGGAGCCTAGAAGAAGAGCTGTGTGGTGCTGCAGAGGGCAGAGTTGGAGAAGTGACCCAAGCCCTTTGGAGGAGGCCAGATGGTGAGTGAATCTATACCATTGTAGTTTGGTTTTGCTTTGTTCAGATTGTGACTGTGCCCTGATTTTTTTCTCTTGAAATAAGAAAGTATTTTAACACACATTTTTTAAATTTTATAAGAGCTCAGTAAAGAGACTTTGGATTTTTTAAAAAAAGAGACTGAACTTTCAATGTGTTCAAATTTGTAAAGACTGAGACTTTTAAAGTTACTTATGTTTTATATTGTAATATTAATAATAATGTGCCATCTTGGGGATAAATGAAAAAGGAAAGGTTCTAACTGAAAAGTGTTGCATTTGTGTGTCAAGTTGACAAGAGGTCAGTTGTGCTGGCAAGTTTTATGACAGCTTGGCATAAACTAGAGTTATTGGTGACAGAGGGAACCTCAATTGAGAAAATGCCTCCATAAGATCCAGTTGTAGGGAATTTTCTTAATTAGTGGTTGATGGGGGTGGGAAGCCCATTGTGGGTGGTGCCATCCCTGGGATGGTGGTCCTGGGTTCTATAAGAAAGCAGGAGGAACAAGCCAGGAAGCAGCATCCTCCATGGCTTCTGCATCAGCTCCTGACTCCAGATTCCTGCCCTCACTGCTTTTGATGATGAACCGTTACGTGGATCTGTGAATGAAATCAACCCTTTCCTCTCTAGATCGCTTTTGGTCATGACGTTTCATCATAGTAATCCTAATCATAACTAAGACACTTCATAGAAATACTTTTAAAGGCCTCATATGATGAATTATGCATATTTTCTTTAACCATTTAAAAAGTACAATCTATAGGTGTTATTATATTTGAAATAATGCATTATACAAACACTATATGATTTGCTTGGTCTTTTATTATTACAGAGTCACATTATTTCCAGCCTGTCTGTAGCCTAGAGTTCAAAAATTGTTCCTATAGAAAATAAGCACATAGAACTGTGTCTGGCTTTAGGATTCTGCCTCAAGTCTAAGTCTTGACTGTGGCTATTAGGGCTTTTCCTCCACACTTCCTAGTGTCCATCACTATCATTATAGCCTTATGTGTCTCTACTTTGTCATTACAGAAGTGGTTCCTGGATTCAAAAAATGCAAGTGTTTTAATTTTCTACTTATTTCTAGGTAAAATTATTTGCTATATTAAGATCAAGAAATTTTTATCTTGTGTATTCAATTGATTTTTTTCTCTTAAATTGTTAATGTGTGTGTTACACACACACACACACACCATCATCGTCATCATGTAATTGCCATGTCTATAGAGGCCAGAAAAGGCCATTAGAGCTCCCCAAACTAGAGTTACAGGTGTTTGTGAGCCACCAGATGAATGCTGGGAAGTGAACTGGGTTCCTCTGTAAGAGCAGTATGTGCTCTTAACCGCTCAGCCATCTCTCTAGTTGTGCATTTCTTCTTTAACAAAACATTAATAAATTTTGGAAATGTTTTCTAAATCAGCTGTTACTGTCAGAAAAAGATGTGTCTTTCATTTGTTGCTGGGTGAATCACACCCTGCTATCTCTAAGAATCTTGGGACTGGTCCACACACCAGATTTCATGCAATGTCTTTTATTATTAGTTTAGCTCTTTCTCTTATACTTATTATGGAATCTTAATTTTCCTGACACTTTTATTATAGGGATTTATTTTCTTTTTTTGCCTTGTGCCTTTTAAATTCTTCATTATCTGTTTTCTGGGAGCAGTGTACAATTTCCTGTCCAATATTACAGCGCCAATCAAGCAGATGACAATATTGCCGGCCTGTCTTTCTCTTATTTGAATCTGACTGTTATATTTTTGTTTCTTCTTTCTTTTTTCTCCTTGAGGCAGAACTCTGTGGATCTACCACCGAGTGAACTGTGTGATTTTGAGAGACTTAACTTACCTTTTTAAGATCCTATGTGCTGCACTGTAAAATGGCTATAAAGATAGTCCCGCCCTGGTGTGGCTTCTCTTAGCAGAGAGCAGCTAACACTGTGCACAACCTTAGCTGGCGCCTGCTGGACTTTCTAACTCACTGAGCAGTGGCTTTGCATTTTCTCTACCACTTCATTTGGGTTGTGTTTCTTATAGTTAACATTGAGTTAGACATTTATTTTTGTTACACTCCAGGATCTTTCTTTTAATAAGTTCTTTTTAGCTTTTTTGGTGAGATATTTGACCTCAGTAGTTCTGCCTGTGCTTTAGGTGTATGTAGGGTTGTGTTTTCCTGTCTATGGTTTCCTATTCTGCTTTTTACATACCACACCATATACACACACAACATGTAATCTGTGAAGATAAGCAGACAGCTGTCTTTCTTGTTTTATTGCACCAAGATTAAAACTTACCCACACCTCATTGTTAGATAATATTAATGTCTCTGCCTTGGTCCCCACCATTCGGCTTTTCTTAGTGGTACCTTCCCCTAAGTCAGTGGTTCTTAGGCTGTGGGTTGTGATCCTTTTGGGGGTCTTATATCAGATATCTTACATATCAGATATTTACATTACGATTAATAACAGTAGCAAAATTACAGTATGAAGTAGCAATGAAATAATTTTATGGCTGGGGGGGGGGGTCACCATAGCATGAGGAACTGTATTAAAGGGTCGCAGCATTAGGAAGGTTGAGAATCACTGCCCTAGGTTCTTCATGTCTCTTCCACTTTCTTTCATGTGTGGGGTTCCTCGTGTACATGTGTCCCTTCTAAAACTGTATAGCAGTTCTAACTTACACACGGTGGCAAACACTCAGGCGGTCGCACTTCCTGGCTTCTGGCATAAGATGCATTGTTTTCTCCTTTGTGTGCATTTGGTCATCTGAATAGAAGTGTAGTAAGGAAAGCAGGGAAATGCAGAAGCCCAGATCCCTATTGGACCAGGAAACACAATACCCAACAGCATTTTTCCTTTCCAGCAATATTGTTATTACATGTCTCTTTATTTCCAAATACAGCAAAGCCTGTGCCAATATTGTGCTTTATATACCTCAGCTAATAAAATAAAAGCAATCCATGTGCTTACACGATTATGAAGAAAGCCTGGCTTTTGTGTGAGTTACACCCAGTCTCTGCTCATATTAGCATAACTGTCATAAAGAGACATAGAAGCCAATTCAGGTGCAGCTTCAAACAGGAAAGAAAAGCACCCTGATTTCCTTAGATTACATTTATTATTTGGGACTGCAATCTTGTTTATCTTGATGAGGGCTCCATGCTCAAGGAAAATGTAATTTTAAATAAATCTCCCTCCTCTCTTCCTCGGGGATGCTGAACTTTGGTACACATTTCTCCTGCAGGTGTTGTTTAAACCTCTGCACCTGGGGGCCTACCATTCTTCTAAAATAAAAGGTAAGTATAGATACACATTTGGAAAGTCTCTGAAAGGAGGCAACTTAAGGGAACTTGCTCTGACTATAATCATGACAAGTTGATGGTTAACAAGCATAAGGGTTTGTTTTCTGCTCTCAAGGCTAGAGATGTTCCTTGAATAAACAAGCTCCTATTTCTCCTTCATCCCTTCTTTGCTGGCTTTCAAAGGCAGCAATCCCTTCATTCCTGTAGCAACATGTGCTTGAGTTTCATGGGATGTGACCGTTAGGTTCATCCCTACATCTATCAGACTTCCCAAACACACTAAATCTGATCATCTTAGATGATCACTGGGGATTATATCAATGCCCCTATTGGACTAGACTATCCTGGAAGGTGGCATAATGGAGGATGAGCTTTGGACTGAGAACAGCATGAACTGCATCTGCTCTACTGTTTAGAATCCCCTTAAGACCTCGGCCACAGTGCCCACACTTAGAGACCTCACGTCGGCCTTACTATAAAGTGGAGATGCTGACAGGAGTCTATCTTCTGGGTTTGTCAGGAGGACGAAGTCCAAGGATACAAGCACAAGGTGAGCATAGGAACAGCAGAACAAGAAAGGGCTTTCAAATTGGAGAACAACATTTGTATGACATTGGCAAGTCCTCTGTCCTTTCCTATCTAGTTTGTACTTTAACAACTGAACCCTGTGTTGAAACATGACTGAATTTTCATTCTGACTTCTTTGCTTTTATAATTTACTTCTGGACATGTGAGGGTGACCATGAGTTGTATTTCCTTTCAACATTTATCCCAGTCTAGTTACAACTACCCTTGTCATTGTGTCACCTCTTATAAGCCTCCTTGTAAGTAGATACACCATTCTGTTTGCCTTTGCTGCTGTGGACAATACCCTCGTTCATCTCTTGTATTCCTGGGCTAACAGGGAGATCAGTGACCAGTGAAGGCATGCTGTCAAGATTGGCCAGCTTTCTAGCCACCTATGATGGCTATATTGAATGTCAGCTTCACAGGATCTAGAATCAATCACCTAAGCCTTTGGGCGTGACTGTGAGGGATTATCTAATTAGGTTACTGGGGGCCAGGAGGATACATCTTAGAGTACGCAGCTATTGCATAGGCTGGTGGTAATTGGGGTGCCAGCATTTGTCACTCTCTGCTTCCTGACTGTGGATGAATATGACCAGTGACCTCACACTCCTGCTGCCCTGCCTTCCCCACCATGAA
>CABHPH010147195.1:0-10153 GCA_902168325.1 Peromyscus nudipes | reverse complement strand
TTTGAAGTCTGACCTATTGTTTGGCTTTGTGTCTCTTTATGTTAACTGGGTTTCTGCATTAAATGACTGCCCCCTTGTTAATTTAGATGTGCTTTTGTTTTTCTGGCTTTTAGCTGGGTCAACAAGTCTTCCCTAGACATAGGACAGCCGGGGAACTCAGTTTTGTTTTCAATTAATTTTTTGTTTATTTGTTTTTGTTTTTGTTTTGTTTTGTTTTGTTTTTCGTTTTTTGTTTTTTTGGAGGCCAAGTCTTACTATGTAGTCTGGCCTCTGGTGGCTCACTGTGTATCCAAGGCTGGCCTTGAACTTGCAGTGACCCTTCTGTCTGGGCCTTCTGACTGCTGAGCCCAAATTATACTAAACCTAATTGCTTTACTTCGATTAAGCTGGTCATTGCTATTTATCTTTTCGTAGCAATTATATATTTGCTAATAACATAAGATGGCATTTTCAAGACTTTCAAACTTCAAGTTTGAAATTTCGCTATGATATTGACATCCCCATCCCTTTACCACCTGTCCGGCTTTCATTCAGTGATAGGTGTGGTCCTTGGCCTTATGAGTTTTTCAACTTCATCTAGCTGCACATCAGAAACGCCTGGAAAGTTCTTTAGCAGGACAGTTAAGTCACAGTCCACAGATGAGCATAAGCTTGGATTTTAAGAAAAGAGGGAAAAAAAGAGAAAGAAAGAGGAAAAAAGAAAGAAAAAACACCCAGCAAATTCTGATGGGCGTCCAGGACTGACCCCGTGAGTCAGATCTCCTAAGTTACCAACTAAGCTGACTAACTTCCTTAGCACTGACCCTGAGCACCCCAGTTGGGCTGTGCATTTTTCCAGATGTTACTTTATCCAGTCTTCTCAAAAGCTCCATGAGGCAGGGACTATTCTAGGGACACTGAGGACCAGAATGGGAACATTTACTTCATTTTTTTTTTCACTTTAAAAATCTTCCCACTGTGTTTTCTCCTCTTCTAGGGGAGGGATGGGTACGAACGCCTAAGCTGCTACCTTTAGCTCAGCCCCTATGTCACATGACAGGTATCAAATGGTTCTAGAAATAGGAGGAAATGCCACACCCTCAAGAAGACATTGTTTCAGGTTTTAATTTCACTGAAACAACTTCATTCATTAAAACCCCCGATTTAGTGGCTGAAGATGTATCTCATTTGGTAGAGTGCTTACTTAGCATGTCAAAGCCCTGGCTTCAATCTCCATCACTTCACAAACTGGACCTGCTGGTACATGCCTGTAATCCCAGAACTTGGGGAAGAGGCCAGAGGATCAGAAGTTCAAGGTCATATTTGATTACTACAAAGTCAGTTTGAGGCCAGCCTGGGCTACATTGAGACCCTGCTTCGAACAACAATACCCAATGAATTCAGTATTTAGAAAAGAAAAATAATAATTACCCCAAGAGAGAATAGAGTTTATTTCCAAATGCCAGTGCCCACACACCATCCTCGAGGCTGTTGGGAGGAGGCAGTGATACCAGAGGCCCCTCAAATGCTCCCTTGAGGGTCCAGGCACCGCTGAGGCCCCAGGCACATTCTCAGGCTCTCCAGTCTATTTAACAACCCAGTCTCTCTCGACGAAATCAGATACATCTAGAAAGGGGCAATTATTTTCATTTATTACTTATGTGGGAAATTCTCAAAGCAGGAGAGCACTTTCTTTGAAGTCTTTTTTGAAAGATCCCCCATAGAAGATGTCAGGACTCTTCAACATTTATATTCTACCCACCACAGCAGTGTCTGAGCGAGTTACTTTTTGAAGTTTCAGGGGCTCTTCCTAGCGGTTTGAGGAGAGAGCGGAAGAAAGCTTCTCCGTGGCAGAAGGTGAAAAGGATCACGTACCAGAAAGGTTTCCTGGGAAGCTGGGGGAGTTGACAGAATTTAAAGAGGAGCTGGCAAGAGCCTTCCGATGCTGGGAACACGGGGAATGAGCCTGGCCAATAGTCCTCCATTTCTCTTTACTGTCCAGGGAGTGAGAGAATGTTGTCAATATTGGGCATTTGGCCCCCATCTTGGGGTCCTCCTAAGAGTGTTTCTTTAACTGGTACCTGAACAAGACCAGTTGAAATGGTCGAGCGGGACTGTGTGTGGGATGGAAATGTCTTGATATTCTCTGCTTGTTCTCTGTCCTGCTTTTCATGGCACACGTGTGGTGAGACTGTTTCTTTGCCTTAGGGGATTTTGATGGGCACTGAGTAGAGGTAGCTGTGCTCATTGAAGTGAGGAGACAGCCGCTGTCAGAGTGGGGGAGTCACAGGAGGAACTTCCTAGGCTGGAAAGGGCCCAAGGGCAGCTCAGACAGAGCAAAGGGAAGAGGAGGGTGGCCCCGTGGTTAGCTGTACCCACCCTGCGGTAACAGGGTGTCCAGGGATACTGGGGCTCTTGGTATAAAAGCTCCCCTATCCCAAGAGCAGATTCAAAGGCTGGGAAGAACCAAGCCATGGTCAGGGACTTCTCAGGAGTGGCTGGTCTTAGCCTCGGAAAGTCTAGGGACATTGGTCCATCGGTGCTTATGTCTCTTCAGTAGTGACCCAGAAAGGTCTCCCCACCCCAACCCCACCCCCCCAACCCCACCCCCAGGCTCTGAATGATGAGTGGATTTACAGAGTGCAGGCTAAAAAAAAATTTAAAAAAAATCATATCTACCTGCCACAAAGAGATAACATTTAGCAAAGCAGGCTTTAAAAGCCAAAGCCCGAGGAGAGAGCCCCAGGGTTCATGCCCTCTTTTGAACAGCCTTGTCTATGGTTTCCTGGCATTGTCAGAACCTCGACCACCCACCCTGAGGAAACACTGCCTCTTTCTTTGGACCCCCAGGAGCTCTTGGGAGTCAAGATTGTCAGAGCATCCTATCCCCCATAAAATGAATAAAAATATTTCAACAAATATTTCTGGAATGCCTAACAGGAGCCGCAAGCTCTGCTGGACACTTGGGAAACAATGCAGCCAAACAAAAGGCTCTTGCTGGTGAGAAGCTTTGGCTGCGGGAAAATGAAGTAAGGGATTAGGCAGACAGGCAAATGTAGCCTTTCTGACCCCAAATTGCATCAATATGGAATTAAAGTCATTCCTACAGTTGTTGCCACAAGGCGCTTTTGAGTGACAATCACAGCGTGGGGCCGTGTGCATTTCCCTTCACCTTGTTCTAATAACTCACAAGAAATTTTAGGAGGCGGGAAGGTGCCTTTTGAAGATTTCCCATTTGAAACTGGAATAAGAGAGTGCTAACAGGGTATGACACAGGTGAACTAAACCAGGGGGATGGAGGGGCACCTGAGGTCCTGAGGACGGGTAAGGGAAAGCCCCTGTGCTCCAGGGGACAGTGTGTCTGACGAGGGCTGAGTGTCAGGGGTGCTCAGTGCCTAGATGATGCCTCCAGGTCCACTGGAGCTGGTTCCCCTGCTGGGGACATCCACATTTCTGCTTGATTTATTTGAATTTTACACCCATCAAATCACAGCCCTCCTAGACACCGTCCTTGAACAGGCTACGCTGCCGTAACCCCTTTCCTTACCGGTTCTTCTTCACATGCTGTTTCCATGCTAACCGGCATTAACCAGACTCAAGGCTCTTCTTGCAAGGCACAAACTGCCTTGTTCTTGCTCTGTCTCCACTGCCCAGAGTCTGGTGCACAGTAGGTGCTCTTAAATCTCTGTAGAATCAATGAATGAATTCAGAGTCTCAGACATAAACTCTCCTCTCCCAGACACCACTGACTCCCTTGACACCCATTTTAGGGAGGCTGTTAAAAATAGACAGTGGTATGAGGCCAAATGGAAGGAGAATATAGCTTGGCGAGCAAGGAAGGCTCATTAGGATAATTAAAGGGACTATTAACCCAAACTAACCCAGATATAACTTGCATGTATTACGAACAAAGCACTATGGAACATTTATTTGATGTCTCAAACATTATTAAGTTAGTAACCTCAATATGAATCTACACCTCAATTTAAACCTTCCCATTTGCGTGCGGGCATTTTACATCTCTAATTGGAATTCTGAAAGGGATGCTTCAGAAATAATTTCTTTTGAATGCAAATGGCTAAACTGACCAAGAACTCTTTTAAATTGCATTTGTATTTCTCCGGGGCTTTGTCCTTTGACCAGAAGGAGTGGAAGTTCTCTGTTCTGCAAAACAACCACAGATGCTTGAAGATGCTTAGGGCACCCAACTGCATCCTGGGAATATGGCTATGCAAGATATCTCCTCTTGGTATGCAACCTATATTTTTACAAACCTTCAAAGCAAGCTTTTGAATTGTTCTCAACTGTTACATCTGAGTGTGTCTGCCTGGAGTGCCCATAAGAGGAAAACAAATTGGTTACCTACAAATTAAGATTCTTTCTATCTGTGTTTATGTGTGCATATGCATACATCACATGCCTGGGTGTGGACACGTGCACCCATGTGCATGCAAGAAAAGGACAGAAGACGACATTGGACACTTTATTGCTCTCTTCCTGTTCCCTTGAAGTTTCTCCCTGAACCTGAACCTCATCCAAGCTCCTGGGATCTGTTTGTCTCAGTCCTCTGAGGCTGGGTTACAGCTTTATGAGCCTGTGTTTTATGTGGGTACTCGGGATTCACCCTTAGGTCCTGCCCCAGTACAGCAAGGTCTCTTACCCACTGAGCCCTTCCCCCAGATCCCTCCATCTGTATTGTCTGTGTGGTGTGTGTTGTCTTTCTCTCCTTCAGCACTCATTGTTAAAACAGTGCCCGCAGGCCTGGACTACATTGGTCTCCTTTGGGTCTCTAAGCGAATGTGATGCAGGCAGGAAACAGAAGATCACCTATCTGGAGTAAACAAAAGGGTGGTGGTAGAGGCGGCGGTCCTGAGGCTGGCAGAGCCTTGCTGGCTGCCATTAGTAGGTCGCAACACTTAATTCCGGCCGTGGGAAGCAATTAAAGGGTTTAGTGAAGGAGAATGATTCGCTGTCATTTCCATTTTAGGAGTATTAGTACTGCAGCTGGGTAGAAAGGGGATCTGAAGAGACTGAGACCAGCCCTGATGTCACAGGAGATGAGATAATGACCTGGACTGGGGAGATGGCAAGGCAAATGGAGAGGGGTGGGCAGATATGTTTTGGAGAAGGCACTGACAGACTGCCCCATAAATTGGACATGGTGGGGGTGGGATAGGAAGGATGACCTAGGATGATTCCTTTGGAAGATTTTAGAACTGGGTAATTGACAGATGGCACACACTTGCCATCCCAACAATTGGGAAGATCAAGGTCATCTTCGGCTACATGGCCCATTGGAAAGGTCAGCTGGGGTTCCTGAGACCCTGTCTCAAGAAAGGAAAAAAAAAAAAAAGTAAACACAACAAAAAAATTAACTGCCTTTTTTTTTTCCTTTTGTTTAAAATCTGATCCTCCTACCTCACCCTCCCAAGTGATAGGATTACTGGCATGTGTCATCATGTCTGGTTTGGAAGTACTAAGGGATTGAACCCAGGGCTTTGACTATGGTAGGCAAGCATTCTATCAACTGAGCTACATTCCTAGCCTAAAAATTTGTGGTTCTTGTTAAAAAAAAAAATGGGGGGGTAAAATAAGTCGAAAAAAAAGGCATAAATAAATAAATAAAGCATGTAAGGTTTTGTTGTAAAGTCTATACCACACAGGATGGAATGTCCGGAACTCGATAAATCGTGGGACTGAACATTGTGGCTGAGCATGTGGCTGAGTGGCCCCAGCACTTCCTTTTTGAACTTCCCCAGCTTCCTGCTGATCCCCTTTCATTCTTAGAGGCTGGCTCTCCAGTGCTGGAAATCATTGCTCAATTTGTGGGACCCGCAAGTTTTCAGTTTAGGCTCAGGGAAGACGCTTCTAATGACTGCGGGTAAATGATCATGAGTGGGAGAGGCAAATGTCCCAGAGTGGTGACCGCCAGCCTCAGGTACACCTACTAGGCTGTGGGTCTTTGGTCAAGGGTTTCCTTTCTCCAAGAGCTTACTAAAATTGTGAGACTGAGCTCCCGAGTGACGTAGGGCTGACGTTTATGAACTGCCCGGGTCATTGTGAAAATGATGCCTTTACCTTAATAAACAGCCAAGACTCTGACCTCCTTGAGTGTTGTGAGACTAGATGAACTTTAGCTTCAGCCTTCTCCAAAAGCGATCTTTAGGTCCACATAGGACCTCTGTGCATTCTGTTCATATGTACGGGTGGAGTGACACCCTCTGGGGACTCCAGAAAGTGCACAGAGCCTTCCAAGATTCCTTAGAGGTACCACTAGGCTCTGGTCCCTCTAGGTCAGCCGGGGTCCTCTGTTGACCATGTCCCTAAAACACAGTAGCTGCCACATCATCATAGCTGGATGTGAAGCATAGAGCGGTTCATTCTTAAATCACAGAATATCTTCTATTTTGACCTTTATGGCTTTACCTACCTGTCAAGCTGACTGTGATGAGCATAAATAGTTGCTTTAGAAGCTTGGCCATGCCTGAACAGAGTTTCACTCAGCCATGGCTTTAGTGGGTTTCAAATGCATTCCCTACAAGCTGAACACATTACACCTCATCTTGTCAACCTGCTTCAGTCCGTTAAACTTAAGTGTTTAAAATGTACCCAAAGACACAGTTGAGGTTTTCTCATTTCTCCATGGGGTGCTCAGAAAATAAAACAAACTAGAAACAACCACCGCCAAACCTCACTTTGGTAAAGTACTTTTCTTTTAAGACACTGATCCCAGAGTCACTTTCGTACTGACGGTTAGATTTTCTCTATTCTCATGAGATGTATGCAAGAGGCAGAGAAGAAAGCTATGGTTCTCAGGGTCCTTCCCACAGTCGGCTCTGGGCATTCATAAGAGTAAGTCTTCGACTGAAGGACTGAACATCTGCCTCACAACCTCCTAAAAAACAACCTAGGAAGCTGGATTGTGATTTGCTTTCCAGCCTGCTCATCCTGCAGACTCCCTCTGTCTCCCTACACAGCATTCACGTTAACGCCCCCAGACCCTGCACACACTCTAGTAATCCACCCCTAGCCATATATGAGACATCGTCAGCATTTTATGCATCTAGATAGATTCTCATCCACTCACGATCTTGACAGCTCCCCCTGGAAGTAATTGCTCCATGGTTTTTCATCAAGCAGCTGTGTTTCTAAACCAGAATACACACTGCCCTTTGTGACTCTCAAGAATGCTGGGTTTATTTTTATAAGCACAGGCTTCACTTTACATGACTGACCTTCAAGGCACCCTGTAGTCTGTAGTAGCCTAAAGGTATGACAGCAATTTTAATTACCTTCTTGGCATCCCCCCCAACCCCCGCCATAGCACATTATGAGAAATTCTCATGTCACCAGGACTGCCTGAAGATTAATATCTAAGTGGGCAAATCCTTCCTATTTTATCCCATGGAAACATCCCTGATGGCTTTTTTTAAAAAAATCATTAAATGAGAGCAATTATTTGCAAAAGGAGGCTACGGAGCCTCGTGGTCAGAGGCAGGCTAGCAACTCAGAGATTCTTGGATTTCAGTCCGCCTTGCTTCGTGGCTGTCTTGCTGTGTGGCCTTGGAAGTCAATCATCTCTGCTGATCCTCTCAGGAGGCATCCACAAGCCGTTGTACTTTCCAGAAATGTCGGCAGTAGCCACACGTTAAAGAGAGCCCCTCCCCCAGCACTGGGAAGATGGTGTAAGTTTTTATTTTCTTTATTCACATTGAATGTGAACTCATTTACAAAGCATCACATATTAAATTACTCGGCAATACAATAAAGCTCTCTGATGTTGTCAGCACAAGGATACCTTCCAAGTAATTTTTTTAATGACATATTAAGGAGGGCAGTTCATTTTAGACGTTTCCTTTCCGAGATTGGTGTGCTGTGCAGTGCTTGAGTGGTGGTGGTGGGGAATCTACCTCAAACATGATAAATCAAACCTCGAAGTAACCTTGGCGGTCAAGAGAGGTGATGACTGTCGTCCTTGTTGGCAACTAGAAAAACCGAGACCCAGAGCACAAGCCAAACTCCCACAGAGGAGTGAGCTGGCCTGTGAGGTGGACATATTTTAGCAAACATCTCTCTTCCTGCTGATGCATCGGGGAAGCATCGGCCTCTGCTCTCTGTGCCTCTGCTGGAAGCATCGGCCTCTGCTCTCTGGCCGACATGTTTCTCAAATAAAATGAACTTGGGAATTGAAACTAAACCAACTGTGAAAGGTGATCTGAGGAGATAACACAAGTGATTAATGTGCTATCGACTCGGAGGACGAACCAGTTCTTAAATAAGGAATTCTCCAAATAAAGCGACAGCTGAAACAGTGTTCGCCGCAGTGGGGAATGGATTTCAAGGGAAGCTGAAGAAGGAGTGAGGGAGGACCATATGGGGTGTGCAGAGGGGACGGATGAACAGTCCTTTCTCCACAAAGCCCATCCAAAAAAGTAACAACAAAGCAAAGCAGATAAAAACACAAATCAGTTACCGCGGGGAGCCAGAGAAGAATGTGATAGGCTAAGAGGAAACACGGTAAAATTGTGTTTAATCAGCTGTGAGCGTGTGATTCACCTACATAATCATAAAGAGTGTCGCAGAAGATGCCGGGCTTTCCCCTGGCAGGGTTGGTGCAGCTGGCTCTCTGCCACATGAGTCCATGTATTTCAGTGTCACAAAGGAAAGAGAGACCTTCCCTTGGGGAAAGATCCCTTCCCTCCCCGCCCTTGGAGTCATTAGAACGCATGGATTTGGTCAAAGCAAATGGGGACTTGGTTTAGTATCTTGGGCCCTTCTAGCCCTATTCACATTACTGGCAGTTGAGCATGGGAACTAAGTAACTTCTGTGGGCCCCGAGTATGAAGAAGATCATCTCCACATTATGGGACCAAGATGCATGCGGTCATAGAATGAGAGACCAGTGCCGGCCGTGCACATGTTTATTCGTTTGTGGGATCACTCACAGGTCAAATGTATATTAAGTGTGCAGTGTGTGCCAGAGACGGACTTGGTGGGGGGTCGGGGGCATGAAATGACCAAACCAGAGCTGCCATTCTTGTCCCAAGGAGCAGCGTCTGCAACAGCATAAAGGCAGACCATCATCTCGCATGTCTCACATAGTGGGGAGATGTGTGCTATGAACACAAGGTGGCTAGGAGAATCACGGAGAAAAGGCAACATGGCGGTTACTTTGGACAGGGAGGCTACAGACGGCCTCTCTAAGGAGACACTTAAGGAGAGAGCCCGAGCAAGGCAGGTGTCTAGGAGAAATGTCTAGGAGACGAGGAAGCAACGTCAGAGATCCAGGGCCAGGAAGGGGCACAGAGTTTGGGGTGAAGCAGGAGCCCCAGTTCAAGACCTTGGCAAGGCTTTATTCTCAGTGAAAAGCAGTCATCGGAAGATGCTGAGCAGAAGAGGAATATAATCTGACTCACAGGAAACAAAGGCAAAAACCTCTTGGTTTAGTAAATAAATTCTTCTCACTTCCATGTTAATCCCTGCTAAACCAGTACTGGGCTTAATCCATGGTAAATAAGCAAACTCCTTCAAGGTGAAACCCATTTGGAGGGAGAGAAGGAGGGAGGAAGGGAGGGAGGGAGGGAGGGAGGGAGGGAAGGAGTCACAGGCAACTAGAAGGGTGTATAAGTGGCTGGGGGGTGGGGAGACTGGCCTGGGTGGCTGTTCTCATTTACTGGATCCTTCAGAAGGGAGCTCCGAGAAAGAGATTTGGTGAAGACTGACAATATTTAAAAACTGTGGTATTCAGAGGGCAAGACTAGACTCAAGTCCCTTCATGCCATTTAACGTAATAAATGTATGGAATTTAACCAAAAGATAAAGCTGAGCTCTTCGTGTATGCAGGCGTGTTTCTGGTTGTCACTTTATCGTCGTCCCTTCAGGTTTTTTTCTGGACTCTTCATCCTTCTCTCTGTGTCAAGGTTTTATGGAATGGTTTCAGCCCTCCATTTCCCACGGCTAGGAATATTCCTCTTCATCCTAAACCAGCCCTCGGCATGGCTATCTTTCAGAGAACCATCATGGCAGCAACTAAGGAGAGTTTACCCAGGAACATCCCCAGGGTCCGTTGCCAAGTTGGTAAATGCTTGGTAGCTGAATAAATGAAGGAGCAAATGAATGACTGAATGGCCAGGAGATTTGAAAGGGCTATACACATTCACAAAGCAAAATATAA